>VCCN01006129.1:4287881-4298189 GCA_006491835.1 Architeuthis dux
AAATAACTTTCATATTTTATGCAAGAGTTACTTTCCTTAGAAGACTATTTTATTATTTGTAAGTGAAAGATGTTTGTACACAATAATATTTGAATTTTTTGACAATTTCTCAATTGAATTAGCTTCACACCTTCTCTCATATTCTAAGCTTTCACATAATTGCAATTGCAAAATTACTTAAATATTAGCGTCATTTTTCTAAATAGCAAATATATATTTCAAGCCTTGAACGTGTCCAGTACAGGTATTATGTCTGTTCCACTTCCACCATAGAGTTTTTTGTTTACTTTTGGTCACCCTAAGCAAGGCCTTTCAGACACTTTTCACATCAAAGGGTTAATGAGAAGGGTGTTGTATTTGCCACAATTAAGTCCAGTAATAAAAAAAACTAAAACATGACATGTTTAAAATGACTAAAAAAGCAATAAAAGAGTTAAGATGACTTATAGGAGTTAGAAACACTAAAAGATGAAGAGCAATAAAAGAATTTAAAAACAAAAATGACTAACATTGGGTAAGATTACCAATCTAGTGGTTTTATCACTAGAATTTGAGAGATCTGAATTCTTTTAGCGACAGATGGAAGGAAAAAGGGGTGAGAGTATGTATATTAGTATCCTGATATGAAAGTTTAAAATGGAAATGTTTTTGTCTAACCCATTTCATTTTTACAGATGGTATGCCACATAAGTCAAATATATTTCTTGGTGTGCCGTCATACAATAAAGTTTGAGAACCACAGCCATAGAAAAGACAAAGAAAGAATTAAATTTATTACTTACATATGGGTTGCACATAATTTCCTGGGAAAGTCCCAAATATTCCAGTACGCCCTGATGTTCCGACGTACCAGCCGTCATCACATTTCTCCATTACGTAAACTTCATCTCCTTCCCAAAGTTCTAATTCGTCTTCGTTTTGGGGTTTGTAAGCGTAGATTGCACGATATCTGGAGGAGAAAAAAAGTAGAAGTGAATTATTATCTGACAACAAAATCTCAACAAAGCAAGTTGAAATGAAAGTACAGGTCTGGTTAGTCACTCAATAGAAACCGTCATGTGACCAATGTCTTTTCGCAGAATGCTCTATTGGGGATGATCAATTAAAAAATTGGAAAAATGTGATCAATGAATAAGTTACTTCTCTCGCATTTTGTTGGGTAATGATCACTAAAAGTCTCAATTTTCAAAAAACAAGCATGAATGCTGACGGACACAAACAAAGGGAGCAATTTAGAATAAACATTCTGATAACAAAATCTTAAAGTAAATTGAAATGAAAGTATATAATGATTCCCTGTCTAGCATAACTACCGCTATGGCCTCATTTTCACGTCTAAATAACATTTCTCCTGCCTTATTTCACTGCTGTGATATAAAGGTATCCCCTGCTTTTCAAAGGTTCACATTATGCCACTTAGGTTTTAAGAGAGACCTACATTAGTGCAAGTTTCCCCAATTATATGAAATGGCGTAAAGCGAAGAAACAAAAAGAGGTTTCTATGATTGCTGGGATACATATACAGATCTTGGTAATGTCCAACAATTGGCGTGTAAAATGGGAGATAAATCTGTTGGACTCTGTTAAAATCAACTAAGGATTATCTCCCCTTTCAATAATTTGCGGTTCAGTCTTGAATAATTTAAAAACGGCACCATAGAAAATACGTTGTACAGTATAAACAAAATGTAAAAAGTCTACATTAATAATTTTTATTTGATAATTTTCTACAATCTTTCTTCTTATTAATAACACAAAGATTATTACGATGCATTTATGATTTCCTAAACTTTTTACGGTTTGTTTATACTGTACAGCGTATTTTCTATGCGGTTTTTAAATTATTCAAGACTGAACCGTGAATTATCGAAAGGGGGGATAATCTTTCGTTGATTTTAACAGTCCAACAGTTATTTTACACCCCAATCGTTGGACATTACTTGGATCTCTTTTAGACGTCTAAAAATAATATGATTTTTTCCAGCATTTACAATAGAAGACAATGACGTCATCATAGTACGAAAGCCACATAGAAATTAGTTCACATTAAATGACTGAACAGGAAAGATGTGTAGACAAAGTGATCTGCTAATATGTCTAAATGCACAAATTGATTTTGGTTCTTCAAAATATGGAAAATATTTGATTGAATAAAATAGGTTTCTTTAACCATTAAATAAAAATTAACACGTGATTTGGCTTTTTTATACCATTTGAGAAATCCAGGCATTAAGCACCTTAATAGGTTAGTTTGGAAAGGGTTATTGAAAAAAAAAATGTCTTACTTTGTTAAAGCTAAATCATCATCTGAAACAGCAGCCTGGGTTTTAGTTGTCACCGTTATTGCTTCTTGCATTGTTTTGGTACCAGTTGGAGACATTGATTTCCGATTGCAAAGAGGACTGTGCTTCATCTTTGGGGAAAAGGCGTGGTCGAATTGTGCTCCCCCTCCTCCGTCCACACTGGCTGGAGATTGAAGAGACGAGGGTGCTGCAGACCTGGACTGACTGGCTGATGTAGGTACAATGGCAGGTGGGCTTTGCACTCTTGAACTGTACCCTGATCTTTGGTAGTGAAAGGCACTTGGAGAAGGCTGAGGGGGTGGGGTAGGAGCATCGTAACCAACTGGAGAAAGCATTTCTGGTGTAGCTGCAAAAGAGTAAAACATTTAAAATAATAACATCTTATGCTGTATTTGCTGCTCAATAAGATGCCCTTAAAAAAAGGAATCAAATATTACAGTTTCCAATGAGCTGGTATTATGGATAGGAGGCTACTCAATAACGACTCAAGCTCTGCAGCAGCCTAAAAATGTCCTTGTAAAATCTAATAGGTTGGCAAAAACAGTACATGGAAGAATATATGTGTATGTAGACCATATTCTTCATCGGGTACTTCATTTTGAGACAATTTTTCTTCAAGTTATGATGATCAAAAAATAACTATTACTGTATATGCTGATATATAAGATTGGCATTTAATTTTAAAAAATTTAAAAAAATAAGTATGCAAATATTACACTGCGTCCAATGCACTGGTATTATGACTAGGGGGGCATCTACCAAAGTTTAATATGGACTGTTATGGGGCTTGGATGAGTTGCTGTGAGCAGTAGTCCTCCAAATACACTTGTAAACCATTTGTCTTATAATCCATCATATATGGTGTATGAGATTAACTTGTTTCCCTACTGTTGTTTAAAAACTTTCCTTCATTACAAAAATTATAATTTAAAGATATTAATTAATCTAATATTTTAATGACCAATTAAAATCCTTTCTTGGGTAATCCTTGGTTATTTGGTCCTAAAATACAATAGTATAAAGATTACAAAAAGTTATCCCCCTTGTTAGCTGGAAATGAAAGATCTAGCCATTTTTAGCTAACTTTATAGCTAAAAGTTTTATGTATGCTTCAAATAACGTTGTTGTATTTGCTATAAGATACCTGTCTTAAAATCTAAGATATTCTTGAAATCCTAATCCCTAACCCTTTGTATGCATTTTGGAGTGTACATAATATTTTTAGCTATAAAAGTTGCTGGAAATGAAAAATCTAGCCATTTTTACCATCAAGTGGGATAACACGTAGCAATCTTCATATTTTAGGAACAAATAAGAAAGGATTACCCTTTCTTGAATTTCAAGTAAGTCAGTAATTTTTTTGAAAATTCTTAATTTTTATTCATTAAAATTTGAAAGAAAAAGAAAATAACAATTGCTTACCAGTCATAGGTGTACAGATCACTGAGGGTGCTGGTGTGATTAATGGGGTGGAGGGTTGTCTTAATACTTCCACATAACTGATTGGGAAAATTCCTTGTCGCGACCCAGTACGGCCTTCGTACCAATTTTCATCAACTCTCCGTAACAGGATAACCAGTTCCCCCTGGAAAGAAAGCAAAAAGATGAGGATTATTAAATCTACTCATGCTTGGAATCAAATTATTTAGTGATGAAAGAACTGCACAACTTAATCATTTCACAATTGCCCAAATTAAAAACAAGTATAATGATGGATACTTTTGTAGGTAATTGTTTGAATAAGGTTGACAAAAAAGGGGAGATAACTAGTATAGACTGCATAATTATGCAGAGAGTTTTGAACAAATAGAAGACGGTTTAGTTCTTATTTACATGAGTTTGTGTGGAGAAATACTGTTGGAAATGACCAAGAAAATTTATTGTTGGACAAATACTGTTGGAAATGACCAAGAAAATTTATTTAATCATTTTTTTTATATTAAGTTCAACTATATGTTCATTTTAGTGTTACAAATATGAAAAAAACATTTATTCTTTTTTGTTAATTGCAACCCCAACCACTAAATTATATCCTTTGTAGTTGAATTTAATAAAATACAGTTTTAAATGGTCAAGTTTTCTGTTTTCATTTGTTCCTTAATAAGTTATCAGCTGCAGCAGCTTAAATAATTGTGTCTACCGAAGTTACCTCCCTTACCTTACAAGCAAGAGAATTCAGACATTAACTCTTAAATTTATGAAGGGAAATAAATCCTAATTGAAATTATCCCCCTTTGACCATCAGGTAAATTTTTTAAATATTTTTTTATTCAATTCAGCGTTCCATTATTTTTAATTCTATTCCTTGAAGAGTTCCACTGTCAATACAAGCAGTCCATGAATTTAAAAGTTAAAATAGCTTACAAATCACCTTTGAACTTTGTTAATTAATATTTAAGCACGTGATGTTTCAAATTATATTTTCCTGCATTTGTTGTCTTCAAGTTACAGTTTGCCACCTTATGCATGTTTTAAGAACCAGCAAGAATGTTAAAAAAAAAAAAATTCAAACTGGTCTGGTAGGTTACTCAATTGAAACTGTCATGTGACCAACATGTTTTGGCAGCATGCCATGTTGGGTGATACATACATAGCCAGCCAGACCAACTTAAAAATTGAAGAAACCCATGTTGACAGTTTTAGTTGGTGGTTTCTAACAGATCATTGAAAATGATCTATTACTCAGCATCAAAATGATTGCAGAAATGGTTTCTATTAATAAAGAGACGGTTCTTGACGTGCATGGACATCGTTCATAATCTTTGACATCACCTTCACAAAATCTCTTGTGCCACTCGAAAGCATGTGCACATGACATGCATTCTTCCCCATAAACTTCATTTAGAAATATGAAAAGATTCGGCAGCCATTTTGTTTGATTTCACCAAACTGATGCATTGCTTGATTTTTTAACTGACCATTTTTACGACACATCAGAAAAATGTCTACTCCAAGCAATACATAACAGTGAACTGAAAAACGAGTGGATTGAAACTTTCAGGTGTTGTTTATGCTTATCCATTAGTCAATGTATATCACGTGGTTCATGCATGGGCACAGTGGTTCGACTTACAGAAGTTCAGTCACGTTATTTAATAGCCACACCTCATAAATAGATTCCTGGCATATTTATTTCAACATGGCTTAACTGTACATCTGTTTTTCCCGTGTGTATTTTCACACGTTAGCTGGTAATGCTACTGCTGCTTCTATAAGCAAGTCTTTAAGACTGATTCCTAATCAGAAGTTCATTCCCAAATGTTAAAGTCTTTACTCTGGTAACCTTCTCTGACATTACAAATAAGTCTAGTACTAAACTTAACAAGCTGTTTAATATAACCTGTGATATCATTGGTAGGATTTATCTAAATACTTTACCCTAATGATTTTTATATATATATATGAAATCAAATGATGGATAATTTTATATCCGATCGACAGAATATGACAATTATAATGACATTTATTAGTGAGAGCCTATATTTGCCCAGCGTCAGTGTGAGCGACTGCTAAACGAGCGGCCTAAATCGTAAATGTGAATAAAGAAACGAACTCTGTGCGGGGATCGAACCACCTACACGCGGTGCTGCTCTACCGACTGAGCTAACGAAGGTCAGATGGTAGGCAGGAGTCTTTTACCCTACACTTATATATATATATGAGTTGTACTGTTAAAGTTGAGACAGAAAGGAGCATAGTGTATATATGGAATTGTATTCATTATTTATGTTTTTCTGTACATGTTTTCATCATCAGCAGATATACATCGATGTCAGTCTTTTAACATTGATAAAGTGTTGGTGAAATGTTTACAAGCATAGAGAGGACTGCTATCTGTAGCTGTCCCATGTTGTATCTGTTGAAGCTTATCTATGTAGTTTTATTCATTAATTATATACATAGCCTGTATATATAAATATATATATATATATATATTATTCTATTTTTATAAAAGTAATTCTGCTTGTTTTGCAGTTTAAGGTGCTTCTGCTAGGGTACAATGGGTTGATTAACATTTGTCAGTAACTTTCTTAAATTTACACTAAAATAACAGCAGAAATACCTTTCTTAGTGGCAGTTCCACAGACGTCTGGGCTACAAAGTTGTACTTTGCCCTCGCTTGACCTTCAGCCTGCAAAGCCGCTGCACGAGCCGCCTCAATTGTTGTTAAAACCTGAAGAGCAAAAACAGAAATGAAGAATGAAATACTTGAAAGTTGGAATGGCTTTATTTGAAATTTCAAGCAATAAATTTGGATTCAACAGAAAAAAAATAATCACAAAAATATCAATTACAATATATTGAAAAAATAAAAAATGGGTAAAATGTATTTTCAGACAAATTTTATAAATCTCATTAACTTTTTAAAAATAAAAAGGTGAAAATTAATATGAGTGGGATTTACTCAAATAATTATTGATCTTCAACAAAATAAAAATTGAAAAATACCCAGAACTTTTGATTAAATCGTATTTTAACAATATGGCGTGTCATGGTGAAATACAAGAAGCAAAACAAACACATAACTTTATTACCAGTAAAAATTGCTCTGATCAATGAATAACTCTAACCGTAAATCATTTAATTAATAGAGCCGAGCCATAGCAGAGACTCTTTATGACTAGGACTATGTTTTCCTTATTGTCCCAAGAAATCACGACTGTTGCGAGATTTGATGAGAATCTTATGACATGGAGAATCGTTGAAGCTCTGCACAGAATGGAAATATTTTTGCTATCATTAAACTCCTTAAATCTTCACTGCTTACACCAGAAAAGAATAATGTGGCGATGTATATTTATAAACCAATCGTTTGCTTTATTTAGCGTAATTAACATTGTTCACCTGTGCATAGTTACACCGACCATACAATGTTTTTGCAGCCTTAAAGAGCGCATCGTGCCACCTGTTACTCTGCATATAAAATATTCCATACAATATCGTTCTATTCTATGAATATTGTGTTATATATATATATATAACAATCTTTTAAAATGATATTCAATTTTTATGTACCAAGAAATACACAATGGAAATCCAAAGCTCAGCACAGAATGGACATATTCTTCAAGCTTCTAATCATTATTAAATCTTACTGCTTACACCAGAAAAAGAATAATGTGATATGGCTAAGCCTATATTTCATATTAATCACAAACATTTGTATAAAAGCTTTTTAAAATTACATTGTCTTTGGCTTACTTCTTGTAACTAGAAGTGAAACAAAGATATCATTTATTACCAGTAACAATTGATCTAATCAATGAATAACCCTAACGCAAAATCATTTAATTCCCTTTGCTTCTTGTGGCTTTTACAGGGAATGCAATATGGCAGTACACTCACTTTAGTGCCAAGTGCATGATGGGAAATTTGCATTTCTTGGGAATTGATAGACTTGATTCATGTGTATTTTCATTCAAATATGAAAAAAAGTCTGATATAGCAAAGTTTTGTTACTTACTTCAACATAATTGATAGGGAAGATGCCAACACGTCCATGCCTTTCTCCTTCAAACCAATTTTTATCAAGTTGACGATGTAGATACACAGTGTCACCTTTCCGTAAAGACAATTCCCTGTAAAGAAACGCAGAAGAAAAAAATGACAATTTTTATTAGAAAAGAAATTACTTGTCAATATCAGGGGAGATAACTTTCCCTTTTTCCAATGAACACGGTTATCATAAATAAAAAGTGAAATTAGCTAAACCATCAGAAATTGTGATGTGTGAGGTGACCTCAGGATTTTTAAAGTTAAAAATTCGGTTTCTGTCATGCATAAATTTCAATGATATTTTGGGGAAGGGTGTGTCATGAGCTAAGGAATAATTTATTACATTTTGAGGCAGATCCAGGAATTCTTTTTTGATTTTGCTAACATTTGTGAGATAACTTTTCAGCTTTTTGCAAGTAATAACACAGTAATGACAAAGTTACTCAGTCTAAGGGTAATAATCATGTTTTGAAATGAATCAAGTTTCAAAGGGATGTCTCTGATGAATAATTATTACAAGCTTTTGTCACGGAACAGTCTGGGATCTGTAAACTGATTATTCAATTTTTAATGACAATGGTATGGTGAAGCTATGAGTTCTCTGAGTACTGTATAGTTTTAAATATGAATAGTAAAACTTTCAAAGAGTTTTTGGGAGAATTGAACACCTTGTTTATGTTGGTTACACAACGATTCGACCGAAGCATTCTATGGCTTTCTTCAGATGCACTATCCAAATGTAATGGTAGTAAACAATGTTTTTCCTTCTCAATCACAGCAATGCTTATAACATACAATTCAGGCATTTTTGATTCCTTCTCTTGTTAGACCTGGATTTACATACCTTGTCCATGTTGAATTCCACACTATATAATTTATAATATTATAAGCATTGCTGTTATTGAGAAAGAAAAAAAATTTCTGTTTACTAACATTACATTTGGGTAGTACACCTGAAGAAGGTCGTAGAATGGATCAGCCAAAATGTTGTATAAACAACAAAGTGTTTTTTGGACGATTTATGTCCAAAAAACTATTTGATCCTTTGCAAAATCATAGACAATTGTAAAACTTATTCTTAATTATGAGTGCTGAAACTACACAAAAAAAACTGAAAAATGATGCTTGGTATAAGAATCACTGAACTTCATTTCTTCAATGTTGCAAGACTCACTTTGGATTTTGGGCGCTGAAGTGATACAAGGCTCTCGCTTTGCCTTGAATTTGGAATCCCCTGCGTCGTTCTGGAGGCACACTGAGAGTCGTCATGGATTCTTCAAATCGATCTATCGGAATCGGAGACTTCTGGGTAGGCCTGAAAACGGAGACAAAGATGATGAACAGAGAAAGAGATTTTTGTTGGAATCAAACACATATCAGAGTTTTAAAAGTTCTATAAACCCTTCTGTTACATCTAATGAAACAAAAAGAAACAAACCATGTCTCAATGGAGAGAAACCTCTGATCTTTTTGATTTAACCTTTTCCAGACCGTTTGTTTACAACCAAATGTGGCAGCCATGTTTCAAAATTAGCGACATGATCAAATAGCATATAGCCTGAACATAATCCTACCAGAATATAAACAGTATTGTAGATAGCTCATAAATTTGTATAGTATGGTTTTGTACCTCATCTCACATTTTTTAATGTTGATTTGAAGCCATTGCTTCAACAAATTAGATACTTATTAGCATTAATTAATATCGTTAACATTAATTTACAGATAATAAATATGAAAGGACTGCACACATGAATCAACTTGACCAATAAATATAAAGCTAACAAATAAATAGAAGGAACTTTTTCCCCCTTAAATTTATCATAAGACAAATGATCAAATGGGACAAAATTCATTTCACAGCTCTACCACTGAGCCAGGCTCAAAACTACAAAAGAAAATTATTTGCATGAAAAACACAAAACGATTTGCTTAGAAAGAAAAAAGAATTCATTAATGATTCAATTATTTTATCAACTCCCACAAAGGGCAGCATGAGTAGGCTCAATTCAATGCCTTGCTGGAAATAATAATAAAAAGCAGCCATGATGGCCTTATGTAGTTGAAAAATTATATTTATATAGTCAGTGACAAAACACTGACTATATAAATATATATCGCGCATGCTGAGATTATATATATAGTGTGTATATCTGGTTAAATACGATGAACAAGGAACTTTTCTTGTTTCCGTACAGGAGAACGTGTGTTTGGATCCATTGAATGTATCCAAACAAGAAAAGTTCCTTGTCCATCATATTTAACCAGACATGCATAAATGAAGGATTGCTGCCCAAATATACATTTTTTAATATATATAATATAAAAGCCAGTGTCCATTGCTTTGTAATACGCAAAACATGTCACGCTATGTTTTTGTTCATATTTAAGAGTGTAGAGTTGATACACCTTTCATATTTTGCATATATAACCCAAAAATATGTATGTAACTAGGTAGGTACCAAAAACTTTACAATTTGTAGCAATGATCAATGACTTTTTATACAAA
>VCCN01006129.1:4308536-4319398 GCA_006491835.1 Architeuthis dux
CCAATATATTTAATTAAAAAATGAATAAATTTAAAAACAAAGGCTTTAAATTGAGTGCAAAAGGGGTACAGATGTAGGTACCTTTGTTTTTTGTATTATGTTATTTTATTTGATGACATTAAAATAATTACCATTGTAACAGTACACAACATTAAAGTAGTGGGCAATTATTATATAACTGCAATACAGAGATTTGGAAAATTGAGGCAAAAACATGTGGAACTATAGTACCAAATCGAATACCCGTGTTATACAAGAGGCTACAATTTTATAACTATTTTTCACCTCAAAATCTAGTACTCGTATTATACAAGAATCGTGTTATACACAAAAAAATACGGTAAGTCCTTATTATTATTAGAAGATTTTAACGTGACAGATGAAAGGGAAAAAGGCTGATACAAGATAATATTTTGTTCATTGACTACTGTAATATTTTTGTCTAATTCATCTCATTTTTTTGGTGGTGTGCCAAGTCAATATATTTGTGTGCTGTCATACAATAAGGTATGGGATGTTACAGACAAAATATAAATATACAATTAGCCTTGGTGTATTATTATAGTAGATTCAAGTAGTAGAAAGATTTTCACTTGACATTTTCAATGTGAACTGACCTTAGACAAAACATCTGTCAATTTTCAGTTTTAAAGTCAGTTATAATACAGTTTGTAAAATCAATACAGACTATTATGGACAGAGTTATTTTCAGAGTGGCAGCAGCTGAATCAGGGTTGCCAAATAAGCCATTTTTTTCGGCTAGAATTGGCTGATTTTCTTCCAATTCAGCTGATAAAAATCTTTGATAGCTGAAAATCTGGTCGTTTTTTTTTTAAATTATTAAGTTGAATAAAAGTAAATATACAATTTTTATTAATAGTTTATTCTGAAGTCTTAGTGTAAAGTTGTCTTATTTGATAACTGGGCTTTAAATGAATGTTTTTAGCTATAAAGTTAGCAGATAATTGATAAATTTAGCCAATTTTAAATAAAGTTTTAGCTATAAATAACAAACTTGGCAACACTGAGCTGAATGTGTTAATTCTTTTTACCTTTGCCAATGAAGTCGGAAGAGATTTTTTAAAAATGGTCATGTTAGTCGTCTATCAGTTTTTATTCTCCTTTATTTTACTTCAGCAATTTATTATAATCCACTTATGGCTTGCAGAACCCCGTTAACCGTACATTTCGGGAACATGTTCCCTAATCTGTCCGTTGGCAGCCTCTCACGATGCTGGACGAGGGGTTGGACTTTCCCAAATTTGAATTCAGAGTTGTGCATCTCCTAGACTGGTTGCCAGCCAAGGCTGACGAGCCAAGTCTTCCCTGCTATTCATCATAGCTGGGCGAGGGAGAGGAAATGGATTCATGCCTTTTCCAAGGGCATTAGCGCAAAGCGAATGCAAACTGTTTCAACCAGAGTTTTAACTGTTCACCTATTCCATTTTCCGTGCTGCTAACAGTTAGGCGACCTGCACCTAAAGTTTGAATAATGTATGGAATAATTCTGTGCAAGATCTGCAGATGGTATAAAGTAAGTCAGTTCATTACCATTTATACAGCTGGAGAAATTGACATTAAATGAATCCAAAAATTACCTATACAAACATCCCTCACCCACAAGCCAAGAACCTTCTTAATATCATTAATAAATCAGCAGGCTTATTATCTGTTAAATATTTTGAACAGCTAAGTGATTAGCATGTATACTTTTAGATTAATGAGATTAACATTTTTTCTTATAGAGGATGTGCTTCCTACCCACCCCCACATTTTGTAGTTTAGCATCCCAAACTATCACAGTTGTTGCTTGCGTTCATTTTGAAAGGTACAAATCTGCATCCCTATGATCTGTTCTATGGCAAGATACCATGACAAAAAATGTCTTCTCTGTGGCATGCCACAATGGTTGATGGAAAAGAATGGGTGGATGACCATTCTCCCATAACTACAACCAGGGTAGTAATAAATGTAAAACGTTGTTACATCTATTGTCAACCTTGACAGGGGACCTACATATGTGTCTTTTATAACTTGACCTGTTTGCTGCCACAAACGAGATAACAGGTCTTAGATAATCATCAGTCCAGTACCATGGACAAGATAACTCTTCTTAGGATAGTATGATATTCTTTTTTTTCTTACATATATATTAGATATTCTGCAGTATATATTTATTGATTTGTATGAAAATAAAACCATTTTAAATATGCAATGAAAACTTATTTCCATCAATGTTTTTATGAGAAAAACCCGGCACTGGAGTTACACCATTAAAAGATATACTTCATAGTGAAGAGGTAAAACAAAGTCAAAGCGTACAATCCATAAGTGTGTGTGTTATTATTGACAAAATGAATGTTTTATTGTGTGTTACTATTCTGTCAAAAGCTGATAATGTTGGGGTAGATGCTTTGTTATTAAAAGAAAAAACAATCATAAAATAATGAGAATATGTTATTATCTATATAATGAATAGTGTGATTTTCAAAAACAGAAGGCCGGGAGCGATACTTTGATCCTACGCAGAGTGTACAGATACTATGCTCTGATCCTAGGGAGAGCGCACAGATACTCTAATCCTGAAGTGCCGATCCATATGTAAATAATCCAGTCATTTTTTATGTGTACTAAGCTAGTCTTTTATATAAAAGCGAGATACAAGGCCAAAATTTTCTAAATGAAAATTCTCAGAAAGATTGGTTTATGAATAGAAGATGAAGTTTATTGAAAATATAAAATTCAACAACACATTTTTTAAAAATCCTATATATAATAAGGGCTGTATCTGTCACACTTACAGTATTAATAGCAGCCATCAGCCTTCCTACCCTCTTATTAAACCACTTTTCTTTCTTCTCGCCCCTCTCCCTTTCTAGTTGTACACTTATGATAATCATCCATCAGCCTTCCTACCCTCTTATTAAACTACCTTTCTTTCTTCTCTCCCTTCCTACCGTGTTTGTCACACTCATAGTATCAGTAGCAGCCACTAGCCAAGGCTGTAGTTGTACACTTATGATAACCGGTAGTGTAGCAACAGGTCATTGACTAGTAATTTTAAAAAAAATTTTTTTTTTTTTTTTTTTTAAATTAAAGCCCTTAAAACTTTTTTTAAATTCTCTCATACAAATACAAATTGTGTGCATAGTGACACATACAAATGACATCATGAATACCAAATATAACTTTAAAGTGGTTTTAAGTTGATTTAAAGGTAATATCACAGTAGAACTATTTATTTCTATTGTAACTGAATTGTTGGTATAAGACTATGATTTTTATAGCAAACAAGTCTGCCTTTGACTTGCTGGTAATTCAGAAAAAAAATGTCAATAAATCAATACAATTTGTTTTGTCTATGAAGGATGTTTTAAAGCAAACAACTATTGAGTTTAATTATGAAAGATGATGAAACGGTTTGAATTTCTGAGATGAGTCATTGTCATACTATTAGACTAGTACCTATTTTTATCACAATATTCTCACCAATAGGATGGAGACTAAGTGCCGACTTCGAAAGTGTTCTATCATTGTAAGTGGATCTTACCACTTTCATTGGCCAAAAAGAAGTTCAGTGTCAAAGTTACTCAAGAAGAGCTTGCAATGTTATATGTCCCATTATTATTACTGTACATGTGAGACTATAAGATGAATAGTTTAAAAGAGTATTCGAAGGACTACCGCTCACCAAAACTCATCAAAGTCCCATAACAGTCCATATCAAGCTTTGGTAGATGGACTCCTGTCATAATACCAGCGCATTGGACGCAGTGTTTTCAAAGATTTAAATGTCTGTCTTATATACCGGCATATGTGGTATAATTTATTTTTTAAATTTGAAAGCATTTTTTCTTTAAGTATTTTATAAGTTATCGCCATGTGGGAGTATTGTTCTCACTCTCATTGTTTGAGTACTTTGATTGTAAACTGAAGAAGAATACTTATATATTCTGAGCAACAGAATCCTGTTTCTGTACATCAGGCGCCAGGAAATAATTCTAATTTTAATTGGCCACTTTCATAAGTGCATGTGTGGATATGTATGCACTTAGGCAGGGCTTCTCAAACTGTTTTTCACTTCCGACCCCTTAAGGATGAGATGAAGTTTTTCACAACCCTTCACTCATTGTTACAAAAACAATGGGTACTAAGACTATGTATTAGTCTTTAGTCGTAATCTAACAGTAACTGAACAAATAAAGACCCCAAAATTGTCCAAAAATCTTTTTAAAGAAACATTTATAATCTATAATTTTTAAGGTGTTTATTATGAAAAAAAAAATTTTTTTTAAATAAATTACTGAAACATAAAAACAAAAAAAATTAGTGAATAGCATTGAGCCATCTTATAATAAACTCCAGCATGAGTAACTTTTGAATAGAGATTTAAAAAAAAACAAATAGTTAATTAATCCTTTAAAAAAGATTTTCAAATATGTCTGTGACCAGTGTTGCCAATTTAGCGCTATATTCAGCCCGTTTCTTGCATAAAAGTGCTAAATTAGCGCGTTTGCGCCTAAAACATTTTGGCCATTTTCTGACCATTTTTCACGTCTTTTTGGTGGTTTTTAGCCATTTTTGGCTATTTATAAAAAATTTAGTGCTTTTTGGCAGTTAAACTAGCACGAAAATATTTTTTGAGTTGGCAACACTGTCTGCGACCCCCAATAATCTTTACGAGGCCTGTTGGAGGGGTCCCGACCCTTACTTTGAGAAGCCCTGTACTAAGTTACAGAGTTGGGTGTCAGAGAAACAATAGATTATTATTTAACAAGATCAAAGAAACTTAATTCAAGAATTAAGAATATATTAAATGAATCAAAATAAGGAGATAGATGTGAATCTTTAAGGCAAGGGAGATAGAAAGAGAATAAATAGACAAGCGATTCTTAACCTTTTTCAAGGCTCGCACCTCTGAGACTTCAAAATCTTTCTTACATCCCTTAATCTTAAGGCTAAAAATTTGAAATTGGCAAAAAGTGTAAATAACAAAATGCTAAAATTTATCAAATGTCAAAATTTAAAGTCTGTATCAAGATATTGCTAATAAAACCATTTAATTAAAAAACAAAAGTTGTATACATCAGCAATAAAACAAAAAAAAAAAGTTTATTTTCCACCGTCTCCACCCCCCACACACACACAGACAGAAATTGTGGTGCATGAACCCCAGGTTAAGAAGCACCAAGTGTTTTTGGCAAAAAAGGTCAGCTGAATCAATATGTGAAATGTTTTACAAACTGACCTAGAATGGTTAACCTGGAAAACACTTTTAGAAATAACTAAACTCGCCTGTTTTTTTTACTTTGTTCTTTTGTGTAAGTAGACTTCTATTCTGAGACACTGAGAGGTGTGGACATTTTGGCTCAGTTTTCAAGTTAGTGCTGCTTTGGGATTTTTTTTTTTTAATCCACTTTACAATGCTTTAGATTTCTTCAGTTTTTAGATATTTAAATTACACCAGGGTCCTTCAAACATTTTCAATTGTAACCCAGTTTAATTTTATGCAATAACCTCACAACCCACTGACATATATCATGTACAAATACACAGTACTAGAACCCTCATCTTGCAGAATTAATAATGATATATAATTTTTTTACCAGTATCATATATACATCATACATACATATATAACAAAGGTAATAATAAGAGTGTTAGATATATTTACTGTATCGCCCATAAATGAATACACACCTACTGTTTTTTTTTAATAGAAAGTTAATTTTCTTCTAAACAAAAATCTTTACAAGACCTGTTGGAGGGGTCCCTACCCCTACTTTGAGAAGCCCTGTACTAAGGTACACAGTTGGGCGTCAGAGAAACAATAGATTATTATTTAACAAGATTTCAAAGAAACTTAATTCAAGAATTAAGAATATATTAAATGAATCAAAATAAAATAATTCTCTATTTTGAAAGCTAACATAACCTACAATCAAAAAAAAGGAGAGATAGATGTGAATCTTTGAGGCAAGGGAGATAGAAAGAGAATGAATAGACCAGCGGTTCTTAACCTTTTTCAAGGCTCGCACCTCTTTGAGATTTCAAAATCTTTCTTACATCCCTTAATCTTAAGGCTAAAATATTAAAAATTCGAAATTGGCAAAAAGTGTAAATAACAAAATAGCAAACGTAGCAGGATTTTATTATTTCTAATGAACATTATACAATCAAAACAGATATTATCAGGTATTTTTTATGACCGAACAATTGATTCTAAATAGATTTTTTTTGTAGGGGTGTACTCATTTTTGGACGGCAACATATTCATGTTTAGCAATGTAGAGTTTGGTCATAAATAATACCTGATAATATCTATTTTGGTTGTATAATCTTCGACTAGAAATAATAAGATCTTGCTTGGTTTAGTTTAGAAGAAAATTAACTTTCTATAAAAAGAAATTGGTAGGGGTGTATTCATTTATGGGCGACACTACATTTCAAATCTTGATTATTTTATTTTCACCAACATTTCTTTTCACTTTTTATTTTTCATATTCATTTATTGTAAACCTGCGACCCAGTAATGGGTCGGAACCTGTACTTTGAAGAACCCTGAATTACACTAAGAATATAATAAAATTACCAATACACACCATTTTGTTTTTTCAGGGCTACGTAACAATAATCTCTTAACCATCCTTTACCACAATCTGTCGATATTATTAGGTGTGTGCAAAAGTTTCCAGCAGAAAAGTTGTTTTCAACTATGTATTCAGTCTAGTTTTCATAAAAGAGGATGCCAGGAACTTTTGCACATACCTAATAGCTTTGAAGAGAAGCCTATGCTGCAACCTCCTATAATCCAGTTTTGGTTTATTTTATTTGATCGTTTTCCCATTTTGGAAAGGGAGACAATTTGTATTTTAACATTTTAAAATAAATCTTTAATGTTATTCTTCTGTTAAATTGGATGTCAATACATGTCAAGAACTGGCGAGAATGTTAAAAAATAAATCGTTTTCTGCAATCATTCAGATTCTGAGTCATCGATCATTTCAGATGATTGTTCAATTTTATGAACATTCTTGGTTCTTGACATGCGTAAGTGTCCACAACATTTATTATCCTTGACATCCTCTCAACATTCACAAAATCTTTTGTGACACTCAAACACACATGCACGCGATATGCATTATTTCACATAACTTCGGTTAGCATACAAAAAGATTTGGTAGCTGCTTTTTTTTTCAATTTCACCAAAGATTTCAAATTAATGCGTTGCTTAATTTTTGAACTAACCATTACTAAGACTCATCAGAAAAACATGTTTACTTCAAGCAATGTGTAACGCAATGTGTAACACAATGTGTAACACCATCTGTTTTGTGTCTGTGGGTTCAACTTACAGAAGCTCAGTCTTGTTATTTAATAATCACATCTTATATTGTTATGGATTTTGTTGTTTGTATGTTAATACCTAACTAATGTGTATTATTGATATATTATGCACACTGAAAGCAATATTGGTAACAGGATGTTTTCAACTGTGTGTAAGGGTGTGTAATGTAAAAAAAAAATGTGCCGAGCCTAAATAACAGAAATTTATTAAAAAAACTCAATTTTTATTCTTTGTTATTTTTAGAGCTACAAATGCTTAGATTTAAAAAAAAATTATTTTGAAGCCTGAACACTACATTATGATTCAGTGTTCAAGCTTCAAAATAATTTTAAAAGGTGAGCATTGTAGCTCTAAAAATAACAAATATCAATTTTTTTTTTTAAATGGGTCGTTGGGCACTTATCATGCACGGCCACTCAAATAAAACACCATGAAAAATGCAAATGCCATATAATCACTGCCCCACCCAAAACGATGTGGATTCATGGTTAAAGAATGACTAAGAATTAACATCCGACTTTTCTTATGTAATGCTAAAATCTACAATGCATATTTTAGGTTTATTTGGAGCAGTGTTACTCAAACATCTGATCTTGTGTTTTGTTTTTCCAATGTGTCAGTGACCGGTAACATATCTGTGCCAAATCATTATTTGTACATGATCAATAACATATTAAATGAACATTCATAGTAATGTTAAACTTTATTGAAAAAATATAATGAATATATATAAATTTTTCAGGTCTGTACGTAACAAAGCCACATTATTTAGGCATTATAGGAGCTTTATTTAGTTTTTCTATGGTAAAATAATGCCCAAGAATGTCATCTAGTAATATATACTTTAAACATCATTAAAGATGTGAAACGAGCTGCATACTGGCAGCCTACTGCATTGTGGACTGGCACTGGTGCATGTACCCAGGGCCGGATTAAGGTGTTTGGGGGCCCTAGACACTGATAAAATTTGGGTCTCACTAATGTTTCAAAGTTTTATTTTTAATGATATAAATCTTTTAGATAAAATGACTAATCTATCTCTCTCTCTCTCTATATATATATATAAATGTATGTATGTAGAGCATCCAGGATGTTGAAAATGGCCTAAATAGATGTAACATGTACAAGAGAAGGTATACACAAGGCAGAACTACGCTCATAAAAATGTTAATTTTAAGATTTTTTTTTTTTTTTTTTTCATTTTGAAGTTTTAGAATTTTAAGATTTTATAATGCCCAGAACACTGAAATTGAAAATATTTTTCAATATTTTTCATTTTCATAGTTTATGTATTATACATATATATATTTTTATACTTAAATTTTTCGTGGTCCCGTGCCTAATTGATAATACGGCCCTGTATGTAGCACACTTTGAGTAGCACTGATTTAGTGCATTGTCATTGAAATTTTCAATGTGATGTTCTTTAAAATTTTCAAATTCATTTCAAATTCTTGGCAATAGTGTTAGACAACTTTGTCATAATGGCTGACAACAGATTATGAGATACTCACGAGAAAACATCACAGTGTCGCCTAGCCTCCAGGTCGGCCTCCTCAAGGATCTTCTTCCGACGCCTTTCCTCATCATATAATTGTTCCTGTTGAAAGAAAAGACAAATGGCGCCATGAATCAAAGGATGAATCTTTTACAACATTTGGATAAAATACAAGAATACAAATCATGTACAAAAAGATAGATGAAGTCCTGAAGTCTGGAGACTTTAGGTCTTCAATAGCACACATAACACATCATCTCAAGGCAATAGGAAGGATTGAAAAGTTGGAAAATGGGAACCACATGAACTGAATGAAATGCTCTATGATAGTAAGCTGAGAGATATTGGGTCTGGAACTGTGTCTAAGCTTAGAGAATTGGGATATGAAGTCTTGCAGCCTCCTCCATATTCACCTGACATTTCTCCTAGAGATTATCATTTTTTTTTCAAGCATGTTGAACTTCATATCCATATTAAAAGGGAAGACATAATCTGTGCTTTTATAGAATTTGTGACCACTAAACCTAAATAATTTTATAGAGACGGCATATTATCACTATCGCTGGAAAAAGGTTATTGCCTCAAATGGGTCATATTTTGATTAAATATGTACAGTTTTCTGTTATTTATATTATCCTTCATCTTTCTATTCCAAAAAATGACATTTCATATGTAATAATAATATATAATACGGAAGTATTCAAGTGAACTACTTAATCTCTATGACTGTAATGTTAAAGTAGATGAGATGTTGGGTATGAGTTCTATTTTTGTGAAAGACAAAATGTCTTCTTCACCCATGGCCTCTGAGAGGGGGGTGCAGCCGTTGTATCGCATAGGGGCCAGGAGGACCAAAAGGGGGTCTGAGAGAGTTAAACTTGTAAGTCAATATACATCCATAAATAAAATAGGTTGTCTATCATTTATCGGCGAGCGAATATAGAATGCCATGCTAAGAGGGTGATAGCCTATGAAAAGAGGATGGCTAAATGATGAGGGGGTTTGTGTGTAGGGGGAGCAGCTTTGCACCACCTTATAAAATTCCTCTCGGAGGCCCTGTCTTCACTTAATAAATCATGGTTGATATTTAAAGTTTCAAAAACTTTCCAAATTATTTTTTTTAAAAACTAACAACTATAACAATAATCAACACAGACAGTAAAAAAAATATATATTTAAACTAATTAAGGATCCCACGTAATCACTCGCTGGTTGCTAATTGCCTTGAAAATATCAGTTTCGTTTCATTTAATTGCAGTAATTTTGAAAGTGCGCTCTCAGTAAGCAACTATCATTTGAAGGACTTGCTTAACCTTTAAGAAATGCCAAAAATACTAACTTATTTTTCTTTTTTTCAGTCTTTTTAGGTCCATTGTTGGACATAGGCCTTCTCCAAGTAAGATGGGGGGGGGGTTATGGGCCTTACCTTACCATGATGTGTTGGAAAGGGGGAAGATAGGGTACATGCCTTTCCCAAGGGCATTAGTGCAAAGTGAATGCAAACTCTCAGCCGGAATTTGAAATTCGGGTACTTACACCACTGCTGTTTTAGCTTTAGTCCTCAGAAACCCTTGTGCTCCATTGCATCTCTTTTGCACAAGAGTTTGCAGATTTTTCTACCATTTTTTTTTAATGAGATTAAAACATTTAGGGGTGAGGGTTTTTTTGTTTTTTTTAAAACCTTAAAACATTTAGGGGTAAGGCAGCAGTGAGTGGATTCATTGCTGTTATAAAAACATTCATCAATCAGAAGATGAGTACAATTTCTCATAGATGTTCCTTATCCACATATCATTATGAGCCATTATAAGTCCACTGCTGGACAAAGTCCCTTTTCATCTCCTTCCATGACGACCGTGATTGCGCTAAGCTCTGCCTTACCGGCAAGCCTTTCTATCTCATCCCTCTATCTTGTGTTTGGTCTTTTCCTACTCTGTTTACTGTCCCTTTTGCTCCATCTGTTGTCATCTCTTTTTGCTAAGTGTTCAGCCCATCTCTATTTTTGTTGCTTAATTA
>VCCN01006129.1:4321954-4336258 GCA_006491835.1 Architeuthis dux
GGGGGGGGGGCTTTTCTCCAGTGTAGATAATACCACATTTACGAGGGATGAGGTAAACACAGTTGTTACAACACAAATAACAAGAAGGAGTTCAATTGTCTGAAGAACCATTTCAATAAAAAAAATATAGTTAGGAAATATCACTATTTATAACTATGTGTCCGGACTTTAGAGACACCCTGTAGAAACCTCAGAATATATATTCCATTGTTCACGACCTCAGATTAAGTTAAGCTGTATAAATATCTAAAAAGCTACATCGGATTATATGCTTAAATTTCTGCATTTGTCTTTTATTCCTTCTGTACAATCTTAACACTTTCAAGATTAACCTATTAAAGAGCTTAATGCCTGAATGTCCCAGTAGACTTCTAAATGAGATCTACAGGACATACATATCCCAGCAGTCATAGAAACCTTGGGATATATATATCCAAAGAAAAGGTTAAAATAGTTTTTTAATGATACCAGATGAAACCTAGGCCTGTCTTGTGGCTGAAATAGTTATTTCCCACTGGTACCAGCAATCGGTTCTTCAAGTACAAGTAAAAGCTAGGATTTCAAATGCTGCTTTTCTAGACAGGCAGAGGAAGCGATGAGTTTGCATCACTTTCTAAGTGCAGCAAACACCAGAAAAGAAATAATTAAGTATTTGGTACCAAAAATGACTGGTCACTCCTCCTTCTAGCCTTTTTTTCCCCCTCTTTTTCTTCATTAGTTTTTCACACAGGAAAGGATGCTCCAAAAGATGAGTTTAGGTGTTGGGCTCGGCTGAGACAAAGTCATATGTATGATTGAAAAGCATTCATTTTAGAGACAATATTAAGGACTTCCTTTCTTAGTAAAAGCACTTAAGGCACTAATACTACCAGAATAATGTATAGCCTGCTTCTGGGAAGAAAAAGCTTGTTTTCACTTTTGATATTTGAATATTTTTAGTCGTAGGAAGAGAAACCAGTTCCAGTCTACAATGGCAGTAATAATGGGTGGTTCTATCAACACCCAACTAAAGGAAACTAATGAATGGGTAGATAGATATAGAGATAGATACAGAATGAATAGGTCATTTGATTACAAATTCTAACTAGAAAATGCTCAGAGAGCGTATACATCTGCCAATGCCATATACTAACTAAAAACTGAATGAAAATCAGTTCATATATAGCTACGAAGCAGAGGGTGGAGTTGTAATTGTAAAAAAACATTCTTGGATCTGCCCTAAAATATAATCAATTCTTCCTTAGATCATGGCCCACCCTTCCACAAATCTTCATTGAAATTCATTCAGAACTTTTGGAGATATTGTGGACATACATAAATGTATAGAGAAACATTCTTGGATCCACCCCAATTTAAATTTAACCAATTCTTCCTTACCCCATGGCCTTCTCTTCAAGAAAATTTCATTGAAATTCATTAAGAACTTTTGGAGATATTGTGTAGACATAATTACAATGCAGTTGGGGGGTGGGGGGTAACCATTCCAAAATCTAACCAATTCTTTCTTAGCCCATGGCCCAACCTTTCACAAAATGTCATTTGAATTAATTGAGAACTTTGGGAGATATTGCGTTGACAAGCATGAGTGAATACATAAATGCATGAAAAAAAGAAAATCTCTCAATCAGAAAATAATTCCTGGATCTGCCCCATGGCCTACCCTTCCAGAAATTCATTGAGAACAGTTGGAGATATTGTGTAGTCAGATGCATCCACAATTCAGTAGGGAATATTCAGAAAAAAGATTCCAGTCTATGGTTACCAAAGCATTGACTTAAAAATAGGAAAGGCTTATTTTTGTATATAGAATATGAGACAATTATTTGTAGTAATTTTAGTGGTGAAAAAAAAAGTGGTCCCTCTGTTCAGTCAAATGGGAGGGGCATATTGGTTATCGGCACAGAAAACCAAATTGCCCTTGGGAAAAGCTTGAATACACTTCTTCTCCAGCTGTTGATAAATAGCAGGACAGTTACAGCCATTTAGCCCTGTAAAGCAACCTATCTTGGGCGTGAGGCTAGCAACTCGATCATGTAAAATGTAATTGCTGCTGAAACCGCATGTGGCCCTATGCTCCACAAGGATACTATAGGAATAAACACAAAAAATACATGTTCAGTCAAATAGAGTAAGCACAGCACTGGAGTGTTGCCAAGTATGGTTTGTTATTTATAGATAAGAGTGTCTTTAAAAATTGCTAAAATTGGCTACATTTTCTATTTCAAGCTAACTTTATCACTAATGTTATATATACTCATTTAAAGCCCACTTATCAAATAAAATAACTATACACTAAGACTCCAGAACAAATTATTAATAAAAATTGTACATTTACTTTTATTTTGTTGCCGATTTATTGTGTTTCTTGTTTTGTCAATGCAAAAAGAGCTAAACTAGCGTGTTTGCGCCTAAAAATTTTTGGTCGTTTTCTGGCTATTTTTGACCATTTTCAGTGACGTTTTGGTGGTTTTTGGCTATTTTAAAAGAATTTAGCGCTTTTTGGCAGTCAAACTAGCGCAAAAATATTTTTCGAGTTGGCAAACTTACTAATTATTTTTTTTTTCAGCTCTCCTAGATTTTTATTGACCAAAATAGACAAAAAAATCAGCTAGATCTAGCCAAAAAATGGCTAATTTGGCAACCCTGCATCACCGTCACTATCCAGCAGCAGCAGCAGCCCTGGTGTCAACATTTCTTTTCAAGCAGTGAATGCATCCAACTGAGTCTGGTAGTTGAATTAAATTACTTATGTAAATATATAAATGTTCAAATAATGACATACAGATGCGGCAAAGTAATTTCATTGTAGATTAAATGAAGGTATAAAAGAGAGTTATTTACACAGAACATTGCAGTTATTAATAAAAGCAGTTTTGTGTGATTTAATTACTGAATGATGGCCTCCTCCCTTTCATAGTCACATTATCCTAAATGTGGAGGTGCGAGTGGTCTAACAGTCAATAGCATAGAGAGTGGAATCAGCAAGCTGAGTTCAAACCCTGGCTGAAACAGTTTACATTCACTTCACAGTAATGCCTTTAGGAAAGGCATGAATCCACCCCCGGCTATGGGTAAAATAACGGGGCAGACTGGGTTCTCTAGCCTTGGGAGCCAAACAACTCAGATTCAAAACCAAGGAGCAGAGCCTCTTTATGGTGGCTGGATGCCAACTGTGACTTCCTTCCGACAGCTCCTGCAGCCAAGTTGATACAAAACGTATAGCTCTGCTTTCCTATGGACTACATCAGTGAAGCTAAGAAGGAGCTTCTGTCAAATGGGTATCCCAGGATCTCCATACACTTTTGCGAAGGCTTGAGCCCTGGAGAGGTCACTTCATTTTTTGAGGCATATTATTCTACGGTGATTGTTGAAATTCAAGAAAACAATCTTTTATAGTCATTTTCAGTTCCTCAAATGTTCTTGGACAAAGTTGCGAAATTTTCTCTTTACACTAAACCGGGAAAACAGGGAAGTTGATGAGGGGAGCCGGACCAATAGGAGTTCTGATGTCTACCAAGATAGAAGTAAATCTTACTCTGAATATTTATAAAATAGAATTTGGTTGTTTAGATGTACATAGACTCATTTCACAAGTACATGAGCAGAAATATTCTGTGCTATACGATCTGTTAAAACTCTCCACCCCATCCTTGTATAACTTATGTATAGATATATTAAAATTCTCATTAAATGATTTATATTTTCCTTTATTGACCTGGGAGTGGTGTAATGGTTAACAGCACGAACAATGGAATTGGCAAGCTGAGTTCAAATTCTGGCTGAGGTTGTTTATGTTCACTTTGCACTAATGCCCTTGGGAGAGACATGAATCCACCCACCCCCACTATGGATAAAATGGCAGGGCAGCCTTTGGAGGCAAACAGTCTAGGAGAAAGACAACTCTGAATTCAAAACTGTGCTCACCAGAAAATAATGGCAACGGGTGAGCTCAATTAGCTACTACCTCCCCAGAACGAACATGACCATACAATTGTCATGGGAGGAGTTGGGAAAGGCCTTTTGTTGAGCAATTGACCTGTAATGGATGATGATGAGGAGAAGTTGTAAAATAATAAACCTACCAATCTCTTTTTCCGATAAGCTTCTTCTTCTTCTTTTCGTCTCCTCTCCTTTTCCGTTGGTGGAGGTCGTTTGACATCTGAAGTTTGATGCCGGTAATCTGAAAAACAAATTCCAAATTGACTTGAATTATGCTCAACAACAAAGACCGACAAAGTCTGGGCGCAGGGGTTTCCCCCACCATGGACATGAACCAAAGCAGAGATAATAAAATAAAAGTCTGTACATGAGGAAAAAAAGATGCTATTAAAATAAAAGAAAGAAAACCAAACTCAAATGCACATGAAAACACAAAAGATCACCAAAATCATTCTATACTTGTAAAATCATGCAAAGTCATGCAAGAAAGAACTTGGTGACCCCAGTTTGTCATGTCGATAATTTCAGATGGGATCAAAAAGACCAACGTCCTTTTAGTTTCAGGAAAATTCTTTGTAACAATATCAAAATTCTTTTAGTACAATTAGTTATAATTAGATAAATCCTTGGGAATGGGATATAATTAAACATCTTTTTGTTTATAAAAAAATACAGCTTTGTGAAAAATAACGCATCAGTTTTAACTGTACACACATTCTTCAACTATAGTTGAAGATACAGGGTAAATTCATTGCAGGTATTTATATTGTGATAAATACATCATTGCAAAGTAATTACATGCGAGCCAATATATTGTCAGTAAATTTACCCAACACTAACCAGGTTGAATTAGGGATTTGGATTACAAAACCTCTGATGGTTAGAATAAGAACCTGAGATTAGTAAGGAATGGTCTGTTTATAGTTCAGTTCCGATCAACCATAATTCTACCAAAAGATCTATTATAATTCAAATATATAATGTATAAATAATATGAGATGAATTCACCAGACATGATTGTTGAATACTATGTATGCATTGAATATAGTATTATGTACTATTTTTTTAAGGTGTCGGTACAGTTGGTGTAATCTCTATGTTAGCATAAGCTAATATTAGTCGTGGAGTGATAGCAGACTAATCTCATTGGTCACGGAGTTCAATTCTCACCGAGTGCTCCACTATTGTAGCCTTGTGCCAGAATTGAGTAAATATCTATATCCAAATCTGTAAAAGAAAATTAATTTTTTTTCCTTATCTAACGCTATTTAATATATCTAAAAAAAAAAGTAACTTTTTTGTCAGTTTATCTGCCCTGATAACCATGCTTTTAAGGTCAGCAATAGAATAGTGGACTGGAAGGTAGGATTGTTTGAAAGACCAGTAAGTAAACATCATTCAACACCTAGAGGAAATGGAGACAAGGTTTAGGGGTTTTCTTCTTTGTTCTTCTTCCCTTTTACAAGAAAGGAAAAAAGGTTTCTTTATATTAATAATCTTAAAAATAGGCCATCTATTTTAGAATTAAGTAAAAAAAAAAAACGAAACTGGGACATCAGCAATAGTAGTAGTGATATTACCAGCAGCAGTTGCCTGCCTACTTCCAGCAAACACAGACACAGCAGAGCCTTGCTTTATCAGCAGCAGCTCATTTGTGTACAGAGTTTTCAGTACCCGCTTCCTCTTTGCTTTAGCATGACCAAAAACAACCAACAAAGTGACCAGGCCTTTCATATTATAAAGATTGTTTGTGGTGATTTTTCTTATTACAATTTGACTTGATATATTTTGAACCATTGCAAGTGGAAAGAGTTAAACCTAAATTGATCCCCAAAAACAATCAATTAGGCAGGAATAAAGATCAATGATAAAGATTATAACAAGTTCTATTTGTTTGATCTTTAAAGATGTTTTGTGTCATATATCTGATAGACCTTTTCATGCTGAGTGGAATTACAAGGAGGAATTAAAGGAATCGGACATATTGAATTATTCATGCACTAAACTTGCTCTTTGGCTTCTACCCAGGACTTTTTAAAAATTATTATTTGAACAGGGTTAGTTTAGGTAATTATTGAAAAGATTAATTTACATACAATTAACCTTTTAGGACTCTACATTCTTTTTCTAGGAGATGGAAAACTCTGAATTCAAACCAGTAAGTCCAAACCCTCCCTTGCTCAGCATCATTAGAGACTGGTAATGGACAGAATAGGGAACGTTTTCCCAAAATGTACAGTTAACAAGATTCTGGTGAAGCTTCAATGGGCCTAGCAAGTCAGAAGTGGATTTTAATAAATTGCTTATGTAAAATAAAGGAGACAAAAAACAGACGGATAAAATAACACAATTGCCGTCTGCACTTTCCCATAATACCCCAAGTACAAGTGGAAGATTTTTAAAAAAGAAAAGGTTTTAAATTCACAAGTGAACTTTTGGAGAAAAACAATAGAATAGCATAAAATGCTGAAACTGCTTTTTTAAATTTTGATATCTTTTTCTAAAAGTAAAAGAAAAAAAGATGAAGTAAAGAATAATTCATCACATGACATTAATCTTAAAAAGAATTAATATCATGTTATGTGAATTAATTAATGTTTTTGTAGCAACATACAAAGTCTAACCTAAATATTAAACTTCACTGAAATATTTTTACCAAAAAGGTAGCAAGTTTAAAAAGCACCAAAGTGACCTTTCATATTTCTGAGGCAGATTTCAATTTCTTGTATTTCAAAGAAAAGGTCAAAACTGATTATTTTAAAAATAGGATTGGCACCAGCCTTAAATATCAAAGGAGGCTTCAGGATGAGTGTTATATATTAAAGAATTCCTCTACCAAATTATTATAATACTAGCATAGTACCCATTAAAAATGTTGGGATATTTTTAATGTTTTCTATGGATAGATTAATATTTTAGAATATTTCTATTTTTAAACATCGTTTTCAGTCACATGTCTCACTCTCTCACCTCTTTAATCAGCTTTAAAGAGAGTAAAATTTATGTTTTCATGCAAAACTTACACACAGACACAGCAAACTTACGCACAGTGTCTGTGTATCAGTTAGAGCAGTCAGTCACACTTTAGCTGCTGGCCACCTTAAGTCACATAAGTCTTCCTCTCTTTAATCAGCTTTAAAGAGAGGAAGTGAGTAAAACTTATGTCTTCACCATGACATGAACAGACAAACAAACAAATTTGGTGACTATGGTCCTTATAGGTATAGATTAATGTATTTTGATATTTAAATGAAATAAGCCTTAGTGAGGTTATTATAAAGCAGTGGTTGTCAAACAGTGTGCTGCGGCACAATAATGAGTCACATCTGTCTCCCAAAGGAGCCACATAAATCTTTCCAAATACGACTTACAGTACGTTCCTTCATTACTAATTCCCTTTGACAAACTTATACGGAAAATATTAGGAAAACTTCCAATTTTTTTCTTTGGCTATCAGTTACTTTTATTAGGTGTGTTCAAAAGTTACCAGCTCTAAAACTGGAAACTGAATACACAGTTGAAAAACAATCTTGCAGGAAACTTTACCTAATATCTTGCCTTTAGTAAATTAATTTCCTAGAACAACAATTGTCAGTATTCAATACTTAGCAGCTGAAATTAATACATTTTGTCGAACTACAATGAACCCGTATAAAATAAACTATTGTTTATATATAGTTAATTGATTGGTAATATATTATATTGTTTATTACTGAAAAACTAACTTTGCGAAGTGGCTATAATTGATCAATGAATCTCAAATAGATATACAACATAATATTCATTCAGTTACATGCAACCGAAACAGGTTTGGGTTATAATCCCGAATGCCATAATCTCGAATGATGAAATCCGGAAATCTTGAAAACCACAATCTCGAAAGGTCAAAATAATAAAAAGAAGACATTCATTTATGGTTTTAAATTTCAGGTTTTTATCCCTCTTATTTAACCTTTTTTCAATGGGAATTGCAGTTTCGGAATTTCAGCCTCTCAGGATTTCAACATTCGGGATCATGGTATTCAGGATTATGTCTTTTGTGATTATGATCAGCAGTGCACTGAAATAACCCAAAACAGTAGAATTCTAGAAACTAAAACTGGTACAAAGATATTTATCTAAACAGGGTGACATTAAATACTTTTTATGATGATACATATGTGTTTTGCTGGTGTTTCATTTCAAAGATATGTTTTCTAAAGTAAATAGAGAAAAACTAAAAACTGGTACATTATTTAATTTAGTCTATTAATTTCTGATACAAATACGCATGCAATTACAAACATTTTTAACTGTTCACACATCTGACATATAAAAAACACCAATAAAACATTCAAGAATAGAAGTTAATATCCCAGCTACAAGATACATACAACTAAGTCAATAGAACAGCTGTGTAATTTAAACCTAATTTTTTAAAGAATTCTCAGTGAGCTTTATTCTTTCTCTCCTTATCAAATTCAGATAGATACACTTAAAAACAATATTGTAATATTTTGACTAGTACAGTGACTGGTGCAAAATAAGCCGACTATTTTGATTCTTTCAGACCACTGTTTTGCTTTTTACAAATACAATGCTAATTCCTTGCATAGGTGTGTGCAAAAGTTTCCAGTTGAAAAATCAGTTTTCAACTGTGTATTCAGTCTCTAATGTTAAAAAAAAGAGTGCTAGGAACTTTTGCTCACACCTAATAGAGCAAAGAGATTATCTTCAGTAAGCATCAAATTAGCTTTCTTCAAAATTCTGCCAAATTATATCCAGATATTTTCACATGCTGCAGGAAAATCTCAAGCAATTAAAAGATCCCATTTCTATATGATTCCCATCACCATACAGGACATCTAAAACAGATTACAGACAACACCCTTCTCCTCAGCCTTATCTAAAAACAGACTTCTAGTTAGTGGAAAACTAGCTACAACGATTGGCCAACAGATGAGCGGAAGACAATTGAACGAATCTATAACCTTCTGTCAGTTGTGTTTTGGTTTATGAACTAAAAGTATTAGTAAAGCGATTATTTTATTATTTATTGGATGAAGTATTGTAAACTGTTTGTTATTAATTTTTGACTACTATTTATCTTAATTTTTAGTTGTGTTTTTAATCACGATTTAACTCAGGCCTGCAGGGCACTATTTGTTTGGTTTTAGTAAAAACATTTTAAAAAGCAACGTGCCGGATTTGGTTTAAATTGTGATTAAAAAAAACAAAAAAAACAATTAAAAATTAAGATGAAGGTAAATAGTAGTCAAAAATAATAACAAATGTTTTACAATACTTCATCCAATAAAAAATAAATGATAAAATAATCGCTCTAATACTTGTAGTACATAAACCAAAACACAACTAACAGGAGATATAGATTCGCTCAATTGTCTCTCACTCATTTGTTGACCCACGAGCTACAACAAAGGTTAACATGGTTAGAAGGTAAGTACCTGGGTAGGCAGATCTGCCAATCAAGGGTCGGTGGGGGGGTGACGATACACTACTGTTATGGATATTACGAGAAGGTCTCGAGCTGGGACGATTTAGTGTAAGGGGTAGAGATGCATTATCGTGGTTGCGATGGTGGTGCCGATGAGGCGGCAGCCCAGCATTCATGGGTGGTAAATGACTAGAATTAGTGTTGCTATGGAAACGCGAGGGTACCACTGGTGGACGAGTACCGTGGAAAAGCTGTTTGGGAACGGCACCGTTTCTAAGAAAGCGCGGTGTATGAAGAAAGTCTGTGAGTTCGTCAAGGAACGACCACGATGGATGGGAGGAGGTAGTGGTAGTAGGGTGGTGTTGGTGGTCGGGAGACTGGACTGCAGGTTTGGTGGAGCCTGGATACTCGTTCATGGGCAGTGCAGTCTTTGGTGACGACGAGTAGCCATTGTAGAAATCTTGACCACTCTCTGATGCAATGTCCAAAAGTTCTAGAACATGCGAAAAAGTGCAAACACAAAACGATTTATATTTTAGATGGTTAAAAAAAAAGAGAGAGAGGGAATCAAATAGGTATACATAGGAAACAAAGGTGTAAAAAGCAACAAAAAAAACCACGCAGGTCACTTTGAAGGCAGGACATAAGAGATTTATCATACTAGTATATGCCTGTCATAAAAAATGACTTTTATTAATTATAGAAACTGGTGCACACATTCAAAATGGTAGGTCAAACCATCGATAAATCTTTTTACCTAAAGACTTTGCACTTTGTATTTAATAGTAAAATATTACCTATAATTCATAAATGTGATAGCACTTGCCACCAGCGGAAAATGATGGGTCAAAACAGGATGTAAGTACATAAGTCATTTTTCAATGGCACAAGTGACTAAGTAATTGATGCTTCGTTCCTTAAGTTGATTTGAAGAAATTATTGTACGTGTGCTCTGCAAGATGTTGATTGGTTAAAATTATTAGCTTATAATACTATGAAAGGTGACAATGCTGTTTAATTTCTTGTTTTAAAATTTATTCTTAAAATATTGATGGGTTAGATTCCAAATCAATTCCAGTCACCTTTGTGAATAACGTTCTGTTGACTAAAAACGGATTTTTATTTTATGTTACTTTTTCTATTATTCTTTAAATTCAGCATTTTTATTATGTCATTAGAACATAAATGAAATTCTATTTTACTATGTTAGTTGCGTCCCTTAGCGTTACAGAAGACATTTGCACATTGCTAATTTTCATTATATGTGTGGATTTTTAATAAACCTTGTTTATTTTGAAAACCAAAAATTCTGTAAATACAATAAAGATATATTCTAATGAAGTGTCTGTATCTTTATTATTAGATATCGATATTTTTAGAATACATTAGTATTATTAGAAATATTATTATTAAATACTAGACAATCCTGTGACCCATTGGTTCACCCGTTGAGAGAAAATCAGTGCAATCTGATGTGACCAGAATGAACCCAAATTCTTTACGCATTAGCAAATAAATAAATGTTGGGAGACTACTCTATAATTAGAATTTGATAGTTATCTCCCTTGAAAAATCAGTCATTTTAATATAGATAGGGATGAGCATGAAAGTAGACCCCCACACTATGATTATTAAGTTGCAAATCACCTGGATTCTTTTTGCATTTTTCAAGTTAGCACATTTTAGGGGTATCTTAATTCAATACCGCCTTATACAATGCTGTGTTTCAACTACTTAGAGGTCACAAACAGATGAACATAATCAAACTTTGAGTATTATATAGATAGCGCATTTTAGGAGGTACCTTAACTCGATACCTCCAGCAGCAATCAGAATTTGACTTTTAGTATTTTATAGATTCTCTACTCCTCTAAGAAAGACGTGCTAGATCTTTTTAATCAAATTAACCACTTGAAATGTTTATGTTTGGTTTCAATAATTATTCATGGATTATTAATAATGCTGAAAATTTACAAGAATCTATATACCTAATTTAATTTTATTGTCATTTTAAGATTTGCAATTGTCAGAAAGATGGCAATCTTTTAAGTTTTAAAATATAATTAAAAATTAGATTTTAAAAAAACAAATTTAACTCTTAATGTCTTAAACCGCTTGATACCACTCCTAATTGACAGTGGAACTCTTGTTGAAAGTTTGTTAAACTTATGACAGAATAAAAAACAAATTTAAAAATGTACCTAAAGTTGAAAAGGAGGTAACTTTGATCAGTAGTTATTAACATCTAGATTTTCCTACATGAAACTAAGAGTTAATGTCCTGCCTTAAAATACAAAGGAATGCAAAGCAACAAAAAAGCAACATATATAATATACACATATACAAGGTGCCACCCAAGATTGATCTATTCATCTGTCAAGCATTTCCAGTGTCTCTTTTCTTTAAGAAACTATTTTGAAGTTCCTCAAACTTTTGAGTAGCACCTCATATATATACACATGCACACACATACTGTATTTCCTGGCATCAAAGATGTTCAAAGATTCACCCCAATTTTGACTTGCAAGGAAATGAAAATTAAAAAAGTAACCGTCGGTCTGTAGAACGCAGGGTAAATTTTCAAGACTTATTTCAGGGGGGAAAATAGCATCTTCTATGCTCGGAAATACGGTGTATACATATATCAGCACACACGTCTACGTCTATACACGTGTGTGTGTGTGTATATGTGTGTGTATACATGAAACACACAATATAACAAGGAATTTAAACAAAAAATATAGCAGATTATGAAGTGGGTAAAGTCATAACATAAAACCAAAAATATCAAAAAGCAGTATTGCAAGCAGCAAAAAAACCAACCTTTTCAAGCAAAGTGAAGGACAAAAAGAAGAAATGTCAAAAAATCAGCAATTGGATGTTTTTGTAATAAAGATACAACTCTAAGATCAACTCAACAATTTAAAACGGCATCAAATAGGGTAAAAACCTGATTTTCAGATTTTCACTACATTAGATAAAAATATGTTATTTAATAGCCATGAAAATAATTTCATTAAACAAAAACTATATCATGCAGTGAGTTACTACCCTTTAGTACAATGGCTGAACCAAATGAAATGCTTTCAAAAAATCTCAAGAGGTGAGAATATCATAACAAAATCAGTCGAGAACAAGACAAAAGCTACATTCCAGAAGTAAAAGGTGTGGTGGAACAGATACAAAGGATTTTGTTGTTAGAGCCTCAGGGTGATTTTCAATAGTTCATTCATTCATTTCTTGTCACTCACAGTCAGGGGATAGGAGAGCCCTTTGGCTTGCATTACTGAATGTAGTGTAGAGATCGGTCTCCTCCTGAGTAGGATTAACGGGATCACCACTGTGGGCTCTTTACATAACCCCCAGCTGCTTACAGCACTTGGTATTTCCAAATGTTCACCCATCTCGGCACTGACAAGACTCGATGTTGCTTAACTTTGGTGTGTCCAACCTAATTTGGCCATAAATGTTTTCAGTAGTAAACCCACTCTTCACAACCTCCTTACTAGAGTTGGTATTTTATGGGAGAGGGGTTTGACAAAAGATTGTATAAGGGGGGAAAACCAGCCATCCCCATGAAGTCAGACTTGAGGAACATAAAGCTATAGCTAAAAAGGGAGGTAGACAAATCTGGTATAGCAGACCATATAAGGAGGGATGAGGAGTTGCCATTTTCAACACCTTGGCTGTTTAAGGTAGTATTTTCTGATTTAATAAGATACTCTTATATTTTCTTTGATGCAAACTATGTTTGAGTATACATAACAAAAAAATAATTTTCTAGCTGAACTACTTTAAGGTATTACTCTGAAAATAGGACATCATGCAGAGCTCTTTGTAGAACTTTATTTAATATAGCTGTACTATAAGATATTGATTTACATTAAGAAAGTTTAAATACAACCTCAAAAGAACTAACCCAAATAAGCTGTTAAAAACCCGGCAACCAACCTACGGATAATGTTACTGTATATGCGGGTATATAAGATTTTTTTAAAAAATTAAATATCCAAGTAAATATCCCACTAGGGGGTCGTCTACCAAAGCTCGATATGGATATTTACGGGACTTGGATGAAATGCAGTGAGTGGTAGTTTACAAATACCCTTGTAAACAATTGTTCCTATAAATCAATCTTTAATATTATTGAACAAAGTATTGCAACACACCACTTATATTAAATTTGACTAGTTTTTACCTTCATCCTAATTTTAGTTGTTTTTTTATACAACTTATTAATTTGGGCCACTGTTTCTATGGCAATGAATAACAGCCCAATCGGAAATAAAGAGTAAGTCTTATATAAAAAAACAACTAAAATTAGGATGAAGGTAAAAACTAGTCGAATTGTTCTTATAGTTGTTCATATACAGTAAATATTCATCAGAGAATGACTTATATTTTAGTTGAAGTTTGTTCGTAATACAAGGGAGAATACAATATGATCGCCATGCTCCTTTTATAAAAGATTAAAAACTGTAACTCATAACAAAAGTTGGGAGGTGGTTGACATTTGGTACATGTGACACATGTTAATCAGCTAGAAAATCATTGCGACACCAGAAGAGTGTTATTTTAGAGTAAACAATAGTTTGTTATAAAAGCAAATCTTAATAATCGTTAAAAACCAATACGGTGGGGTCCCCCCTTATATCAGTCGGACCACAAAAGTTTTTTTTAAGTCTTCAATTTTTTAAAGTCTTTATTCTGATAATCACAATTCTTTTGCTCTTTGGGCATAACTCTAAGAGATAGAAAAGGATCAACATGGATCTGAGAGCAGTTCAAGATAAAAGATATAGAAGTGATTAAGCAACAAAAATGGAGGTGGGCAGGACACATAGAAGGAAGGATAACAGAATCGTGCAAATGGTTAGTCGATTGGTGTCCAAAGTATTACAAATGCAGCAGCAGAAGACCAGGCATAAGAT
>VCCN01006129.1:4373587-4387223 GCA_006491835.1 Architeuthis dux
AATTATATATATTTTTAAAAAAAATGTAATATTTTGAATTATGTAATACATCATAATGAATTTTGTACAACATGTTATTTTCAATACATAGGGTGTCTAAAAAGTCACTGTCTTCAACCTTTTTGAATAAAACTTTTACTTTTATTATCTTGTCGATATAATGAGTTAGGGTTAAGGGTTAGTCAGTCAGTCAGAGCAACGGTTAGTTTGTGTTGGGGGCTTGAAACTAATTTTTTTTTTACATTTATTTAGCAAACAAAAATATGGTGAGCTGTAACTGCTATAATTTACTTCTGCCAACGTTGCTTTCCTTTGCTTCTTGTTACAAGAAGCAAAGGGAATGTAATTTAAAAAAGCTTTCATACAGAGGTTTGATTAATCAAAGAATTTAGGGTTAGTGCTATTCATTGATTAGAGCAATCGTTACTGGTAATAAATGATATCTTTACTTCGCTTCTTGTCGCTTCTCGTATTTTACAACAACCCAAGAGAAAATGGTATTTAGAAAGAAATTCTAAAAACGCCACAAAGAGGCCATCTCTGCCACATACCAACATGGCCGTAATTAAGGCAGTGCAAACTGTGCATCTCCAAAGATTTTAGGGGTCCATGCAGAAAATATGCCTTAAAAAATATTTAATATTTTTTGCGTGTAAAAAAGTAAAATGTCTTGGCTAAATTTGTTAGAGGATTTAGTATGTTACATAGAGATGGATTATTGATCCATAAAGGACTTCACAATGACTCTTAGATGCATTAAATGCTTGGAACCACTGTGAAACTCATCAATGAATAGAATTTTTTTTTTTATAATGGAACTCTTTGTGAACTGAATTAAAGAAAAATAATAAATTACCAAAAATTGCAAGGGAAGTAACTTTAGTAAAAAATTACTCGATTTAACATTTAAATTCTCTAATATTAATTTAAGAGTTAAATTTTGATTTGTTTGAAGATAATAGCTTAAAAGAAAGATAGAAGGGGCCCCCAAGAAATGTTATGCGCTGGGTCCCCAAGAAATGTTAAATTCGGCCCTGCATACCAACCAACTTGTTGCAGGGAAATATATGAGGTTGAGAAAGAAGAGTTGGGATGTGTGGATGGGTTTGTGGCAGTGGGAGTCATCGGGCAGGGTTATTCATCATCCCCAAGGGAATCAATGTTATAATAAAACAAGTTTAATCACAAGTCCTGTGCAAATGATCGATACAATTTCAGAAAAGGTTTTGTCTACTCAAGACAAACATTGCATCACTCTCCAAACCGACACCTGGACTCAGCAAATATATGCTGTATGTGACTCAATAATACATAAGTCTAGAGTGCAACCATTTTTGTGTTATACCTGTGGAGAGCGATGACGGGAGGCAGGGTCTCATACTATCAATGACAACAAAGACATGACCTTCTATTTTTTTTTATCTTATTTTTTGTATTTCATTCAATTAGCCATTAGAAATATTCTGGCAATTTTCCAGAATCTGATTTTAGCCGAACTCCCAAAGGTAAAACGAATTGGAAAGAAAAAAAAACAAACCCAAAAACTAATTTAATTTCCTGGTGGAATTGACCTGGGGTGGGGTGAAGAATTCAGGTTTGGTGTCTCTGGTCATGGCTTACTCATAAGTATCACTTTCAATTAAAGCTACCATGAAAATGGCAAAGCACAAGCCAAACAAACATAAAAAATGGCTTGCTCTAGTACAGTATCACCCATAAATAAGTACATCCCTACCACTATGTTATAGAAAGTTAATTTTCTTCTAAACCAAATATAGCAGGATGTTATTATTTCTAGTGGAACATTACACAATACAAACAATTATCATCAAGTATTATTTATTACCAAATTCCACAGCATTGAAACTCTGTTGCCAAAAATATGAATATGTTGCCATCCAAAGATGAGTACGACACTACGAAAAATATTTTTGGCCACAGAGTTTCAATGCTGGAGAGTTTGGTCATAAATAATACCTGATAATATCCGTTTTGATTAAGTAATGTTCAACTAGAAATACTAAAATCCAGCTATGTTTGGTTTAGAAGACCATTCTATTAAAAAGTGGTAGGGGTGTATTTATTTATGGGCGATACTGTATGTATCAAATAAAATTACTGTACTATATTTATTATTAATTTTTTTATTAGTTTTTCTTTTAACTTATTTTGCTACTTTTTATCACAATGCTCTGGTCGTTTTTGCATTCTACAACTGTAAAGTAGCATGCAGCAGAAATAAGGAATAAACTTCCAACAGGTTTGAACTTGTATCCCTTCGCATGTTGTCAGAAATCTGCTCTAAATTTCCAATTTATGCTACTTAATGGCTGTAGAATTTAGAAACAACATGAGCGTTATGATAAAATATTAAAAAGCAACAAAACTAGCATTCCAAGAGAAATTATGAATCACCACCACCCATATATGTAGTGTTGGGGATGATCAATTAAAAAGTTGGAAAAAGGAGTGATTAATTAAAAAGTTACTTCTCTTGCCTTTTGTTGGGCAAAAAAAAAGCGGGCACAAACTAGTGATCAATTTAGCATAAACTTACATTGCATATTGAACCCCCTTCCAAAAAACCTGGAGGAGGGTGGGTTAAAAAAACCAAAAAAAAAAACCATTTTCACTACTCATTGAGGGCAGTGTGTGTGTGTGCAAAATTTCATGTTTTTACTATGAACGGTTAGTCCAGAGATAGATACATATAAATGTCAGAACACATGAATAACCTAAACCCAGCAATAAACCAGTGTTGTGGGTAGTGGTGATTAATAAGATGAAAGATAAATTATTCTAAAATGAATAATAGCAATGCGTCATCTAAGAAATTTGGGCACCAAGACTATTACAAAAAAACAAATTTATTTGTAGTGAGTTCAATCCTCAGTAGTACTCAGCTATTGTGGCCATGTGCACAATATACCTCATATTTGTCTCCCTCTATTATGACTTCTCTTGAGAAGCAACTGTGGGCATTTTCCAAGTGGAAATATGTCATATTAAAATACATAGACCAGCCATTCTCAACCTTTTTAGATTGGAGGAACCCTTGAAATAACTTTCATATTGCAAGGAACCACTGCATAAAAATATTAGATGTATTATAACCTAAAAGTAATTATCAATATTCTACAGTTTACAGGAAGATAGTTTTCTACATATTTGTTCATTTTGGTGAATATTCGAAGCTACTCTATTTTTTTTAGTCTCCTCTCACCCAAAGGACATTTAATATAAAATAGAAGTAAGTTTCCTTGAAAAAATACTGATTAAGCTTAGCTTACCTTTCATAAAAATGTTTTTCATAAACTTTATATAGTTATATAGTTATATACAAAATATAATAACTCAGAAATAATATAACTCAAAAGGCAAAGCATGAAACAACATTATCAAATAACTGGTTTAATACAAAGAAAAACAGTTTTCTAAAGATAGCCTTGATTAATGAAAATGAAGTTTGCAAATTTATTAGCAATATGACCAAAAATGAGTCACACATGTATAAAGTTTTCGTGGAACCCCAGTTGAAAAAGGCTGATCTAGACAAAAATATGATAAAGTGCAATTTTCTTTCAATCAATCAAAAAATCGACCTCCCTTTCCCCCACCAAAAAATCAATCATTTGCACAATTCATCTGATAATCAATACATTGATAAAGTTGGGCTTTTGGTTACAAACATAAAACCAAGAGTTTCAATGACTGGAACTTTTCCTTTGGGGGGATATTAGAATGTTTGATGTGATATTGATTAGAAATGAAAGTATAAAATTGGATATGGAAGTTATAATCTAGCTTGATCATGTTTTTTGTACCAAACACTTCTTTGCAAAGAAGTGATTCTGGCATTTATGATGCAAATTCATCATCACTTTCTCTGCAATTTCTTTTTGCACTTGATACCATTCATAGAGTTAATAAAATTCTCAATATTCCTAATGGCTGCCATGCTGTAACAGATTATATTATGGGAGTTTGGATACAGAGTATTTATGCATAACTACAAAGTAAACAAGGGCTCAATCCTGCAACTAGCAAAAAGATGACTTAGGTTGCAGGGTTTTGAGATTAATATATATAATAACCTAAATCATAGATATCTGAGTTTGAAACCTCTTTTCTAGGATGGCAGCAATCATTGTCTAGAATTAAGCTCAAAGTGATGGTGCCTATTAAATATGCCTCAGACAGGCATTATGCTATAATAGATTTCAGTCTGTAATGGAGGGTATTCTGAAGCCAAAAACTTCTCTGACTGTATCTTCATATTTAACAATTGTGTCAATGAACCTCAATGGCAAACCTAACTTGAAACTTTAGACCAATGATTCTCAAATGGTAGGCACTTGGCTACCAGGGGAAGAATTTTAGCTAGGAAGGAATTGGGGAGGAATGTATAATGGTAAAAAAATTACTAGATTCAAAATGGAGGAGGAATTGAGGAGACCTGTTATCGATAGGGAAATAATGCGACCTGGGATTCTGAGAACAACTGGTTTAGATCTTACAGTTTTTTGACAAATATTCTAACCACTAAGCCATACCTGCATACATTGCTATGTAAAATAAATGAACTGAACTATCAACTTCATGTCTCAACTGGGGCATATTGCTTTTTCCATTGTAAAAAAACAGATTCACAAAAACCTGAATTTTAACTTGGTTCAGTGCCATTGAGAACAAAAAAAAGGAAAAGATGTCTTTCACATTTTATTCATACATATTTATAAGAGAAGAGATAATCAGAAGAGGAGTCAGCTGAGAAGGAAATAATTTGCCTACTATGATTATGTAACTGATGAACATAACATTTTAAAGTCATAAATAAATGGCAGGCTTTAAAGTAGAATATAACCACATATGGTATTTAATTGTCTGAATTTCTGAGATGAGGAATTATTATTATACACTGATTTACTCGGACTAGTGTCCTCATCTTGGTTGGTATAGTTACAAAGGAACATTGGCCTAGTGGATAAACGTGTTGGTTAAGCATATCTAGTAACCTGCCTAGTGTAAAAAATGTCATATTCTCTGTTTCAGTGGAAGAGGCAGACAAACGACATCACAAGCAAAAAAACTAGGAAGAATTAACTGATACAAGATATCCCCTGGCATGGACAGTGGAATGACAACAATCTACCATTGCGAATTGAATAACGGGTTCGATTTGAAATTCCCAGAATGTTACCAACTACAACAGACACCTGAAGAAGGCTGGAGGGTACAATTATAAAAACCAAGATGAGGACACTAGTCTGAAAAACTAGTGTATAATAACAGTGTTTAATTTATCATAATAACTGATAAGAATGAACAAAGAATAATATTAATGAATTAGCAAATTAATAGGATAATTATACCAGCATCCAGTACCTCCTTAAACAGGAGCTACTGAGGCAATGTCTGTCCAAGCATTATTTCAAGAACCAATCCCTTCACTTTGTAAGATCTGTATAACTTTTGAACTGAAGTCTTAATCCCTTATACAAAGTGACACTTTACTGGACACCTGAAACTAACTAATTAATGTGAGGGATTATGTAAAAAGCAAAACCCAACACAAATGACCTGATCAACATTTAGATAAGAAAAACCAGTGTTGGCAATGATATACCAATAAACACACATGTAATCACGTCTCTTATGACCAGTTCAGTGTAATGAACAAGATAAGGCCAAATTATTGAATTAAACTTGGGCTTTTTTCTTTAGTATCAGTCATTCATATAAATTTAAGGCACTTTCAACGATCCGCTGACAGTATTGGCATTCCATATGTGAATCAAAAATCTTTTTACATCTAAAAGAGTCACTACTTTTTTTTTTACCTCTGCCAACAAAGTTAGATAGAGGTTATGTATTCACCTATGTTTGTCTGGCATACAATATCTCCAAAAGTTCTCAATGAATTTCAATGACAGAAAGACGCAAAGACGGATTATTTATTGATTCCATTATATTTTATGACTCTCACCGATTTTGTTATAACATCTGAAATAATGTTTGCAGACTGGATAAGAGACTACAATGTTCAGAACTCAGTGTGTAGTGCTGCATACATAACAATTATCGACTCAAAGCCAACAGTAAGAAAAACACTGACTTCAAAGCCAAGAATAATAGATATCCCTCTTGTGCAAGGGCGTTGCTGTAAATTTGGGGGCCTGGGAGTTTGGCTTCTTGAGGGGCCCCCTCCAACATGTAGTGAGATTTGTATAATGTTAGTAGAAATGCAGTAGGTGAACTACTATTCATAAGCTTTTGGGGACCCTCTTCCATTGGGGGTCGGGGGTAATAGCAAACTACTGATTTGATAATCACAAAAACAGCACATTTAGCAGAAAGGTTAATGCTACATGACTCATATAGCCATATATTTCCACTAATGCCAGTGGTCAAACCCAGGTAAAAAGCAAGGATTTCAAATGTTTTTCAAGCTAAGCACGCACTTCCGACATGGAATTGGAATAATATTCTTGGGGGCCATATGGTCTTAGTTTGTGCTTAGTAAATGTCCATAGCTTATGGGAAGAGAGATAATGCCAATTTTGTAAATGACAATGAACATTTGACATTGAGGCACGTCATTAAAGATATCCCAAAAAGTTTAGAAAATAAGATATGTCCAGCAACAATAATAAAATATCCTATAACTATTTAATCTTATTTTAGAGTAAAAGATTTCTAGCTAACCAAGAAAATCAAAGCTTAATTATGAATGGTCAAGTTTGAATTCACTACTATTTAAATAATCTTAATAACCCAATGTTGGCTGAGTGATTAGCAAATCAAACTGGAGGGTTCAACAGTTTAATTTACAAGGCCAGGAAAATGAATCAGGCTAAGAATAACCAATTAATGAGAATAAAATCAAAGAAAGTGGATTTCTTTATTAAACAACAGACAAAAGCAAAATGCTATTGTAAAATGATGAAAACCTAATGAATGTTAAAACAATAAAACAATCTGGAGAGATCATTGTATGCGGTTTATTCAGACTACGTTGGCGAAAACTCGAACTCAGTCTGCCAATTCCTTTTACACCTTTCTGCATCTCCAAGAGAAATAGTTGATGCATTTTTATTGTACTGTAACAAAATCTAATCTGACTTAAAATTAATCCCTGTAATGATTCACAACCAATGCTAGAGTTGCCATGGTAATAAACAGTTTGGAGATCTGATCTGAAATGAGTTTTTAATCATTAAAAATAAATCAGAACTAAATATTTTATTTCAGTTTATCCTGCATGTCGCAATGGAAAGAGAGACCTGATAACAATTCCACTCCCTCCGTCTCCACCCCCCAAAACAGATTATTAATTACTGGCAGTCATCAAACAAAAAACCCATGTTGCAATTATTTCATAAATCTTTAATGATTACATTATAATAAAAGTAACCCAAGATTAATCAGACATAGCTGCCGAGTCTTCAAAGTTGACATTAATCAAATGAATCAAAAATCTCTCTCAATCGAAATAAAAAATTCCTGCCCCATAAATTTAACCAATTTTTCATTAGTCCATGGCCTCCCCTTCCAGAAGATTTCATTGAAATTCATTGAGAACTTTTGGAGATATTGTGCAGACAGTCAAACAAGAGTGAATACATATAAATATATGAAAAAATATCTCTCAATCGAAAAAAAAGAAAAAGATCCTGGATCCAATCCCAAATCAATTCTTCCTTAGCCCATGGCCTACCTTTCCATAAAATTTCATTGAGAACTTTTAGAGGTATTGTGTAGACAAACATGAGTGAAATAAATATACCACTTCAAACTTTGTTGGTAGAGGTAAATAATGAAAACGCACTATCTCAGAACTTCCGAAAATAATCAAGTACAATGGGTTAACTAAAAAGAAAGTCCTTAGAAACGTGAATTGTATTTTATTTGCAAATTGTTCAATAAAAATGTTATTTACTAAAGTTTATAAAATCCACGAATGGAAAATTTTCATGTTAAATTCAAATTATTATGCAATAGAACCAAACCTATTTTATCAACTTGATAAGATAAAGCACTGATATCTTTCTCTGTGGATGAGTCAGGACATCTATCTGAAAATAGATTGTCATGTTTCATTGGAATATTCTGGTCACCTTAGATTAGTTGAAACCAGTGGCATATCAATATGGGGGCAGAGGAGGTGGCCTGCCTCGGTGACACCAAGATGACTGCCTAAAAGATTTTCATATAGTTTTGTGGTAATTCTTTTTTCTAATGAAAAGACCTGTCTGTCCACACAATATCTCAGAATGTACACAATGGATTTCAATGAGATTTTGGGCAATGGGCTACGAAAGAAGTGATTAAATTTTGGGGTGGATCCAGGCACAATTACTTCCTCTGAAAATGATGTTGCCAGAGGTATGTGCTCTGAGTGCTTTATAGTTGTATAGTTTTTTTAAAGATACTGAATAAAAACATTTTCACGGTACCCATACTTATTTTCTTCATATTATTTCATAAAGTCAGAACTGAAAAATTGAAAACTAAAGATGAATAGAATTGTTAGTAAATGTAGGCTTAGTCCATCACATTCAATAATATAGACGAATCATGATGAATAATGAATAGTATTAGTACAAAAAGATCACCAAAATTCTAGATATCCTGGGAAGAGGGCAAGTTCTGGAGGGGGGGGCACAAACCATAGGCCTGCCACTGGTTGAAACAGCCCCAAAAATCAAGAAGATTTTGGTTTGATAAACAAAAACAAGTAAATTATATCCTAAGTTATGATGTATATATACAAAGTCTGTCAGTAAAGTATTCAGTCATTTTGAATATCTCAAGAACCTGTCGCGCAGCCATGTGATGTAACTTGGCAACCAATCAGAGGGGACCTTATTGTGCATGCGTGAACACTCTCCCATGAGGTTACTCAGTCGGCAGTGAAACACCATGGAGTGAGTGCATGTACTGTGTGACTGCAGCGTTCACAATGACCGAGCCTGCCCATTCTTCAGGTCTTGTGCAGGGCTTTGGGAAACACATCACATCAACCTGGTCTGTCAGTGCCACTACAGTTCAGATTTGTCTCCCTGAAAATTCTGGCTTGTCCCAAAGAGATTTCAGACGAGATTAAGGAGAATGCAACAAGGCAACTGTTCTGAAAAGTGGTAGGGGTGTTGGATAAGCGAGTGAGATCTCAAGGGTGTACTTTGAAAGGCACTAAGGCGCCATTGCCCCAAGTAGGCTATTTTTTTTGTTAATATTGAATGGCTGGATACTTTCAGGGAGCCAAATCTGACAATTATGCCACTTAATGTTACCAATATTAATTCCCATTAATGATTACATGAGTTTTTAATCATTAAAAATAAATCAGAACTAAATATTTTATTTTAGTTTATCCTGCTTGTCACAATGGAAAGAGACACCTGATAACAATTCCACTCCCTCCAATAATGCTAATCTCTAATCCTAATAATTCAAAATCCGGCTCAAAATAGCATGAATAAATAAATGATTGAATTACAGGCAAATATCCAATTGTATGAAATTCTTTGTTTATTATTTGCAATTGGAAGGTAGATATTTGCCATTTTTCTATCCTGGCTCAGTTTCAAGATGAGTTGGCATTAAGGTGCGGATTTGCAGACAAAATTTATTCAATGGGAATTAATATTGGTAAGATTAAGTGCCGATTAAGTTAATTAAAAAATAATTGTGGCCAGAAGAATAATCTTCCGGCCACAATTATTTTTTAATCCTATTTGCAACATTATTGTGGAGGTGCAGCTGCCCTAATGGTTAACAGCACAGAAAATAGAATCGGTGAACTGTGTTTGAACTATGTTTAAGAGAAGTTTGTGTTCACTTCGCACTAATGGCTTTGGAAAAGGTGTGAATCCATCTCTTATCTCTCCAGGGGTCTTCAGCCTTGATTTGCAACCAGTCTAGGAGATGGACAACTCTGAATTCAAACTGAGAAAGTCCAACCCTTTGACGAGCAACATAAGAGGCTGGCAATGAACAGAGTAGGAAACGCATTTTTGAAATATATGGTTAACAGACTCTGGTGAAGCTTCGACAGACCTAGCAAGCCAGAAGTAGATTAAAATAAAGAAGAAAAAACAGGTTGAAATTAATAATTTTTGAGTACCACAATATTTTCTTTATACATTTTATATGGGTGTATAAGTCTTAAATATAATAGGAAACATATTGAATGCACAATAGAATACACTGCACCAGTGACACACATGCTTTCATTTATTAATATAATAATTTATAATCATGATTACAGTGGATAATAGTGTCTAATAAGTCAAATTCATAAAATTTCATCTGGAAAACTTTTATGAAAAGCATATCCCATAAATTTTTGGATTCAATTATTAATAATAATTATTAAAAATGTATTAAACAATACATATTGGATTAAATAAATAATTAGTTTTAATGTTTAATTAGTTGCAATCAACTCTATTTCCTATCTGCGTTTGTGTTTATCCATTTTTTGCATTCGTAGTAGCTTTTTTCAATCGTAAATTCTTTGTGCTCCCATATCCAATGATTGACGGTTTTTAAAGACAGCAGAGGAATAGCCTTGGGCAGACGCAGATGTGCCAAATGTATTTTTAAATAAAGTTTCACTAAATTCATAAAGAAGTACATATAAAGACCGAAATATGAAACAATAAGTAGCCCAAAATTAAATATTCAATTATAAAAATGAGCATTTTAATCTGTCAAACATATCGTTTTTGTTTACATCTTGAAGTATGGATGTGTAATTTATGAATTTTGGATGGGAGAATTGCATTTTTAACAGTCACACACTATTTTATATATATACATATTTCTTTTACTCCTTGTTTGCCTTGGTGCACACCTAGCTACTTCTTGCAGCCCATCAGTGTGCATGGGCGCACTGTTTGAGAACCACTGCCATAGAGCCTTGCATTACCCCCTTCCTCTCTGTTTGCTTTAGCATTACAGAAACCAACAAACAGAGAAAAAAAGTGACAACAGCTATCATATAAGATTTATCTGGTCTTTCTAAGGAGAGTCACTAGAGGTGAAGTGTGCAAGAGCAGACAATAAAGAAGAGTAAAATGTCAGATTTCAATAAAAGTACCTCAAAGTATCAAAAGGTATCAAAGTACCAAAAACAAAAGGATCAGAGTAGAAAACTGCTTAATTCAAAGAGATTATCTTTCTTTGGAACCAATTAAGAATCAAACAGAACGGATTCAAATTTCTTGTATCAATGAATATTTTATTTAATATCAGCCAGAAAGATTTATACAGTCTCAGTAAACAGCCATTATTTAGACTAAGATTGACGAAATAAGAGTGAGGTAGGGTGCAGAGAGAGAAAGTGTGTGAGAGAGAATGGAGGACTGGGAGAGAGAAAGAGAGAGGACAGGGAGAAAGAGAGTGTGAGGATAAGAAGGATAAAGAAAAATTACGGATAGAAAATATGAGAGCAAGAGAAAAAAAAACAAAGAGATAAAGAAAGATAGAGGGACAGCTAGAAATAAATAAACAAAAAAGGTAAATATGTTTCTGGCTCAGATACACCTACATCATATTATCCAGTTCTCTTGCTCATTGGTAGAGAGCAAAACTCCCAACACCTACACTTAGAATGAAGACCAGCCACAAGAAAGTGGCATATGCCATTCAGGTGGTAGCAGTGGCCTTGGGTGGCGGCACTGATGGTTTTCTTGAAGCTTGAATCACTTTACAAGTAGTTTTCTCATATTACAAGAACCAAACCCAGTCCCGTTAGTAATGCAGCAGAAATGTCAAGAACAAAAAATGGAAGGGGGGATGTAAAAAGAAATAAATCCAATTCTTGACTTTTTCTAGATTGTTCCTATAACAAGTTCCAGCAGTGATCATGGGGTTAACTAACTGGACACACCTGTGCGTGTTTGGGGGGGCAATTGTTGGGATATGAAGGGGGGGGGGCAATAAGAGGAAGGAATAGAAATGGAGATATAGATCTCACATTTAAGGGAGGGTTGCACTGAAAATTTCTTTGTCCAAAAGTAGAGCAGTGGTTCTTAACCAGGGGTGGAGGAATGCCCCCCCTCCTCTCCACAGGAGGGCGTGAGTAATTTCTAGAGGGGGCATGAGCCCAGCAGGAAAAAGTAAGAATTTCTCTAATTATTTGGGGCATTCTCTTAACAAGTGTTTCCATAATATTGTGATGAATATAATATATTAAAATCTATTTTCTCATATATAGTACCGATTTCAAATGAATGATTTGGTTGAAGATGGGGGGTGGAAGCAAGGGACTAAAGAGGGACATGGTGGTAAAAAGATCAAGAACCACTGGTATATAGAGAGATAAATATATATTATCACCGCCAGAGATCATATGCGGAATTGCGGCCGGCAGATGGTGTGACGATTTAGACAGGTTCAGGAGATATTGGTGCCACAACACCCACAATAGAGAGATCTGGCTTATCTTGATGAAGGTCTATGTCCAACAACAGACATTAAAAGGCTGATGATGAAACTTTCAAGATTGTTTCCATTTAAGTTTTACATGCATATAAAAGTACTAGTGAGACCTGTGGAAATCCCAAGATTCCAAAAATTTGAAGAGTATAAAAATAAATACAAACTAAGAAATACCAGACATAATTTTTTAATTTAATTCATTTTGGTAATATATTTAATCAATTTTATCTTATTTTTAGTTTGTATATTTCATCAGTAATAGACTGCAGACGTTACTGACATAGAATCAAAGAAACAAACAGAAAAAGTCACACTGTTCATTATATAGATAGATTATAAACATATGTACATTTATATATCAGATAGAAAGAGAGAGATAGGTACACAAACAAAACATATATGGAAACAATCTTCTGAATCTATTCAACTTTGACGCCTATTCTATATACATCTGATGTCAATCTATCAAAGCAAGCTTGGGTGATAGTTTGCACATTGAAGAATTGAGCAAATCTTTTGACACCAAACTTTTAAGCATGGTTAGCTTACACTACAAGAAATTGTCAAGTTCTTCACATTAGAATTGAAGTTGCATCTTTACCATAATTATGCTGTTCAATTTAGTTTTAGAAAGATCTTAGATTTGAATAAAGAACAGATGTCTTCTTCCTACTTCAAGAAAGAAAATAATAGGAAATAGTCTATGAATTTCTTGTTCACTTGAATGGTGAAATGGTTAGCATATCTGCCTCACATACAGAAGGTCCTAGGTTCAATTCCTGGTATGAGCGAAGTGTGGAAAAAACTCTTCATTAGGACAAATTTCCCTGTGCACTCAGCAGCTAATTGAGTACACTCTAAGCTGTGTGATTTATTCATCCACCCTAAACACATCCACTTCAAAATAAGGATTGCCATCATGGAAGCGCTCCTAATAAAATTAAAAAACCCAACCCTCAACAAAATCTCTTTCGGCCATGGACAGGGAGTTTTAAATGTGTTTAATAACTAACATCTGAAACCCCCTTCTAACAAATAATGCATTCGGCCATCACTTGCCCTGTAACGCCACACAATGGAATTAATTTGGACACTATTTTCCCAATCTCGAAAATGGATGAACGTACAGTCGAAAGTGCTCGCTCTGATATATCGTTTGGACAGTATTTATATACATTGGATCCGAACA
>VCCN01006129.1:4391057-4408709 GCA_006491835.1 Architeuthis dux
GTAGTAATGTGCTATCTATTGACCCAATTTAAGTGATCATATATAGTCACTTGCCCATAAAGAGTTAACAGGGCTCTGGTGAAGCTTCAATGGGCCTAGCAAGTTGGAAGTGGATTAAAATAATTGCTCAAGTAAAATAAAGGCGAATAAAAATGGACAGATGAAAATAATGCAACTGTTGTTTTCATCTCTGCAGGACGTGACACCTCAAGTACATGTTGAAGGTTAAAAAATAAGTAAAGAGAAACAAATGAATTCCTAGAATAAAGTCTCTTAAAGTTCATTTTTTTTTTATTACAACCACTTCTATTATCATTATTGTTGTTATTATTACTACTGATAGGGGTTGTTACCACCCACTACGTGACAAGCATCTTTCGTAATGTCATGCAGCCAACACGTGAGTAAGAATAAGTATTGTTAAGCATTTGTTTATTGCATACAATCAATGACAATTGCTGGTCTACTTAAAGAAAATTGCTTAGGTTTTACCTCGAAATTTTCAAGTTGTTTTTTCTTTTCTTTTTTTTAATTACATGGAAGAAACTTTTTCTTTTTTTTTATTATGAGGTATGAATTTTTTTTTTTTTTTAAACTTCACATTAGTTTAAATTTCAGCCATTTTAAATGATGTAATTTCCAACACATAACAAAAGTCATTTCCTATTTTTATTCCTCATATATCAAATAGGAGGCTCTCTCTTCCATCAGTAGTTTACAACGATCATTATCATTATTCCAATACACAGCTTATAAAAAAGTAGAAATAAATGCAGGGAACTAAATGAATATATCTGTTAGCACTAAAAGAAATTGAGGGTTGTAAGGAAATAGGTTAGAGGGTTACATTTTCCCTATTTATAGGACACCTACAATCTGCTATTTATTTATTTAATCTCATAAATAACACCTACTGCTGGAAGGTTGTGTATCAATACAAACAAGGCAGAGATCCTCTGTCTTTTCAATCTTGCTAACAGAGTCAGAGATACTCTGCCATCTTTCATTCTAAGAAATGAAAGTTTGAAGATTGTAGAATCCTTAAATATCTTGGAAGCATTCTCACTTCGTCCTGTGATCTTGAAAGTAAAATTCAAAGCTGGATTCCTCAAGAAACATCAAGCTTTGGCAGACTCGGGGACTGTGCGTTCCTGAACCAAGATCTGACCATTAACACCAAGGTCAAAGTATACAGAGCTGTCTGCCTGTCAATCGTCCTCTATGGCAGTGAGACCTGGACACTCAGATATAGAACTCAGATCAAAAGGTTAGAGGCTTTCCATCTCCGTTGTCTACAGAGCATCCTTGTAATCATCTGGCAGGACCACATGAGATCATGATTGTCACCCATCTGCCGGTCACATTTGCAGGAAGTTAGAGGATCATTTTCCATGCCAGATTCTATATGGGGAATTAAACGAAGACACGCACACACACCCTGTTAGTGGTCAAAAGAAAAGGTTTAAAGATCAGCTGAAAACCAATCTTAAACATAACAAATTTCCTCAAAGGCCAGAGAGCTGACTGCCCAACCTTGGGTTCCTTAGTCCACCAAGCAGGTGTGGTTTTTGAGCAGCCAGGAACCAATTCCGTGCATGTGGACATGAAAAGCCACTAACAAAGTCATGAATGCCGAAGACAAAACCCTAACCGATGATGGTACCAAGAAGAGTAATAGAGGACGTCATCATCAATATCAATGGACTGCCTAGAGTAAGCCCAATCTGTTGGTTCGTCATGAGGTTTATCCAAGTAATTTTTTATTTTATTGATAACCACATATTTTCAAACACTTTAGCATTTAATAAATGGAAGAAGCCTTAGAATCTGTTATATCCTTAATGTAAAATGACAACAGTCCCTTGTATAACAAAAACACATGGATCTGAAGGATAACAAGACTACTTTTGCACTGGGTCTTTGAGAAACACTCCATTTTTTGCCTTTTTCTCTGGCTTGTAAAGGTTTAGCAAATTCAACAAGTTGTAACTGTCATTTATATTTTATGATGATAGTATTCTCAGCCGAACAATGAAAAACTGTATGGCAGCATGCATTGCATTGATATTACATATATAATTTCAATGAATATATCAAATCAACTTCTTTTCAAGGATGTTGTACATCCCCATAAGTTACAACAAGAAAGAGTATTAAATTTTCAGGACAGTGTCAGAAACATCAGAATATAAGCATAAAACAATTAAAAGCTTCTGATTGGATTAATATCTTCATAAAATATTAATGATATAAAAAAAAAAAAAAACTCATTTTAAAATTCAGCACAAATTTAAAAGTATATTTTTTTTCTTTGACAGACAAAACTAAATCCTCTTCATTTAAGGTATACCTATGTTACAGTGAGATAGTGAAACTAGTTATTTCATGAAATTACTAAAATGTTCATGGATTTCACAAAATCACTAGTTTTATAATCTTACCGAAGCATATATTTTTGGCAATAATTAGGTCAGAACGCATGAACAACGATTTTCTTTGATAAACTTGTCCTACTTCAATTCTATGTCAAGGGTTGTGCATAAATATCATTGTACAGACATATTTTTTTTTTGTAAATCTTCATGAAAGAAACAACAAAAGTGAGATGCTCCACTTTAGGTACAAAATAAAGAATATTTTATGGGATCTAAAAATGAATGAAAACTTCCTGGACAAGATTTGTTTTTTTCCTTCACTCATTTAATGTTTGTTTGTAAAATGACAACAGATCTGAAAAGCCAACATTGTGGAGATGACAGAAAACATGTTGAAGACAAAAGTGAAGAGTTTGTCTAGAGAGAAAGAGAAAACAGGTTAGTCATTAAAGTGCCATATAACCTTTTTGTGTGGTAGTCACACAATAGAAGGAAACCATGTCTCATATAGATATATTCATATCCACATATATAAAATGGAATGTGTATCTCTATATATTTTTTTTTTAACACTTTTCAATGAGCACACAGATACTAAACTCTGATCCTAGGCAGAAGTGACACTTCAATATGTATATAATCCTGTCATATTGTTATGATATACTACCACGAAAAGGTTATTTCGAGGTCAAACACCTGTGTGGAAATAGAAGTGACACGGTCACCTTAGCATATGCGTAGGTGTCCCAAAAAAACAGGATGTGGAAACCGGAAATGACAAGCGTGGGTGTTCGAAAATCCATAAAGCTCAGAGCCAAGACGAAGAAGCTCAGAGGACTCAACCAGAGAGACAGACATCAGCGGAGCCAGAAGGCACAAGACCGCTGTCCCTGTTGGGGACAGACTGACGATTCACCTTATCTCTCTCATGCCATGAAATAAAAATATGTCTCATATTTTTACAAGCATGTTTTTCGAGTCATCCTTTTTGATTGTCCAAGTTCAGCATTTCCTCCCTCAAGTGAGCATCCCACGACGAGACGACCCATGGCGGCAGAACAGTGTAAAGGGCTATACAACAATATGAGTTTTAAAGTATATTTTTCTTTCAGATAAAATTAATCCTCTTTAAATAGATATATATGTATATAGAGATGACAGAAAACATGAAGACAAAAGTGAAGAGTTTGTCAGACTAAGAGAAAAAACAAGTTAGTCATTGAAGTGCCATATAACTAGCTCTTTGCATTACAGTCACACAATAAAAAGAAACTATCTCACACACACACACAAAACCTTCACAATCTCTAAACAATGCCAGATGAGTTGAAAGCAAGAAAGCTGGTCTTCATATGAACTTCAATAAAAACCAATGTCATGTGCAACGAATACATCAAGGATAAAGAGACAACGATCAGAATTGAAAACGTAGATCACTTCATCTATCTGGACAACGAATCTCCATAGAATCCTCAAGAGAAGAAATCAAACGAATGATCACACTAGGTTAGCAAGCGTTCGGCCAATTAGTTTTAAAAAGAAGGCTCTCTACAACTAATGCGCCGGTAGAGGGCCAGGGAGCAATACTTTGATCCTACGCAGAGCACAACATATACCCTGATCCTACGCAGAGGTGCCGACCCACACATAAATAATCCTTTCATTTTTGACAGGTATTATGCTAGTAAGTAAATAGAGACATTAAATGACAGGGAAAACATTGGCACGTGCACAAAGACAAGTACGTATTTAAAGATAAGAAGTGGTATAAGTGAAACGATCATCTCCACCCTCTACCTCCTCTCGAATACAAAGCCTAATCCGTTTCACAGAGAGAGAGAGAGAGAGAGACTCACTCACTCGGATCAAGTAACAACAACAACAAATGAAATGAACATTTCACTATCGTAAAACCGAACTAGGACACTTATAGAGCTGTTCGATAATTGTTTCACCGGGCACAAAAGGAGATAACATTCAGTATTTTATTTACTTTTTAAGCTGTCCTGAGAAAGCTGTTTGTTTTTTTTTTCGTTAAAAAACAACGCAGGATATTTCTTTGCAAGTTTCTTGGTCAATGTTCACAAATTATAACTTGACTCGTATTTCCATTTTTATCTTATCTTAAACTATATATTCTCTTGTAACATTACACCAGGGTGGCCAAATTAGCCATAGAAACCTACGATAAGTTTAATGAAAATAAATGTTCGATATTTATTAATAATTTGTTGGGGTCTTAGTATATAGCTATTTTATTTGATAAGTGAGCTTTAAATAAGTACGATTAAATTTAGCCGATTTTAGCTATTTTTAGACAGTTTTAGCTATAAATAACAAACCATACTTGGCAACACTATTGCACGTAGGCATGGCATCTTTTGAAAACTGAAAAAATAATGCTATTAATTTATTTTTTTTCGTTTTGTTTGTGATAAACGTTCGAGGTCGCTAGTGTAGTGTCTGACACTTCTGGGTTCATCCAATGAGTTCTCAGAGATAAGCACATCTGGTAAAAAGCTGACAGTCAAGCGACCCAGGAGGGTTTTCATTTTCTAAAAGAGCAACTGGTGGGTTGTAATGGTTAGATTACAATATCTTTTAATGAATGTTTTTTCTCAAGACCTAAACCTTTACTTATCTCTCTCCCTAACCTGTTTTCTCATTAACCAGAGCTTTTTTTATTTAACATTTTTTCTTCTTATCTTTTAAATGAATTCTCTTCAGCATTCGTATCTACCTGTCATCCAGCTTTCTCTAAGATTGAAATCTAGAGTAAAAAGTCGGTTAACTAGTTAATACCAGTTGGATACATTTTCTATGAGATTTCTTTGGTTTTAGAAAAGAAACTACTAGAAGCTTCGTTTTATTTCTGAAGCAAGGCTTTTCAAATCCAAAGGAGTTAAGTCGGATTATATGATAAAAAAAATTATCAAGGAGGTAATTCAGCATTTGGAATGCAAAATTTGTTTCGGACATCAAAACCAACTTCATCCTAAGTCTGTTTCTAACGAACTATCAGTCTTTCTATTTATTCTTTCTATGAAGTTATTAACACAGCTACAAAATTGGTAAAAATCAAAATCCTACTTTACTCATGCCACAAATATAGCTGACTTACCAGGCTTTGTTTGGACAACTGAACTCTTTCCCTATCATGTTGCTGACGGTGTTACTGCAACTTTTCGGTTGGGCCATTCTACAACCTTCTTCAGAATGGATTGGCCGAAACAATGTGGTAACAACATCAACGAACAACACAAATTCAATTTCCCAAACAAAGCCTGGAATGTTAATGACTCTTCTTAAAGTCTGTTGTTGGACATAGGCCTTTCCCATGGGCTGCCAGTTTTTTTTCACGCTCGGACGACATGGTGCTAAAACATTCTGAACTTGTCCAGATCATCAAGCCATCTTATATTTTGCTGGCCACAATTTTGCCCATGATCTCAGTGGGGGGTACAATACCCAGTTGTAGTCTGACAATCAGAATCCTGCAACATGTCTTGCCCATTGTCATTTAAGTGCTAATGGCATCTCTTATATGTTTTTTCACTGATATATTCTGCTATCTTGTGATCTTTAGCATGATTTTTTCCGGTGCATTTTGCATAGTCATCCAGGAAGCTGAAACCTGGAAGGAACTACATAGACAATATAACTTACTTTAAATTAAAATAACGGAATTACTTAAGTCTTCTAACCTATGTGTAGAGGTTAGAAGACTTATATGTCCAGGGCCGGATTTACACATCAAAGTATGTTTATGTAATTGTAATTGATAAGTTCTACATACATAGAAAGGTTAAATGAGTTATATATCTGAAATAAATACATGTATATAAATACATGTAAATAAATACATGTAAATATATGCCAGCAAAACACCCAGTAGATTTTAAGTATTCCCATACTCTAATTACTGTAGATCCAAATTACAAGAAATAATTTTATTAATTTATTTAAGACAATTGAAGGCGTTATAATGGAATGAATTCCAAGCAGTAATTATTAATTTATTTCTTATTAAAGAAACTAATTAATTATTATATTTTTGTATAGGGGGGGGGGCACATGGCAATTGCCCCCTTTGCCCCCTTATAAATCCAGTCCACTACAAAAGTAAAACTGAGCTTACTAACAACCATCACACTATGGCAGGCACTCTTTACACTTTCCTATGATGATTAATAAGAGATTTATAATTAATACTGACTAATTAAGAAAATCTAGTAAAAGTTTGGTTCCTTTAGGAAGCAATGATCATAAATTACTAACCTAAAACAAGTTATATAACCACAGTAAACAAATAGATTATTAAAACTTCCATAAAAAATGATTAGGTCTCCATGGATTGTTAGAGGAATGGACACCATATCATTGCCTCACGTGCTGATAGTGAAGCAACTTTGTTTTGCTTGCCATAAATACGGGTTTAGGTAGGAACCAAATTTTGTGTTCTAGCCATAGAAACAGCCACTGGGAGTGGATTACATATGTACCTTTATCTATCTTAAACCATTCTCTTTTCTGTTTATCTGATATTCCTACAAAACCATCTGCCAAAATAATGTAAACAGTCTGTGGCTTACATAAGAATCAAGTAGGGAAGAGCTTAAAAAAAAAAAAAAGAAGAAAAGCCTCTCAGATTGCCAGAAATTTTTGAGTGGGCAGAACGGACAAAAATAAACCTGCCACAGAAACTAGGTTTATATTGGCAGCAAACAAAGAGAGGGTGTAGCCATTCTGGGGATCACACAGGAGCCCCAATAACCATCTGGGTTAAGAACAAAAGAAAACACTCAGAGAACACATCCCTCTGCCAACATGATTGTTACTAAAAACTGAATGAAAATCAGTTCATATATAACTATGATGCAAGGGTGGTAACTGTAAAAACTCCTGAATATTTTGTAAATTTAATCAATTCTTCCATAACCCATGGCATACTCCTCCACAAAATATCATTGAAATCCATTGAGAACCTTTGGAGATATTGTCTGGACAAACATGAGTAAATGCATAAATGTATGAAAATAAAAATATCTATATTGGAAAAAATATTTCTGTATCCACCCCAAAATTTAATTCCTTAGCTCATGGCTTATGCTTCCAGAAAATGTCATTGAAATTCATTGAGAACTTTTGGAGATATTGTGTGGATAAACAGTCACAAGTGAATACATATACCGCTTCCAACTTCATTGGCAGAGGTAAATAAACTGTTGAGTCTAGCATTAAAATACTTATAATGCACAGTTTGTAATGAAGGCCAATGGTACTAGTAGTTTATAGTAAGCAATGATATTGATCCTGAAGTCTGCTTAGAACTAAATGAAACAACAACCAATAGAAATGGTTTGTATTGATTCTTTTACAGACCATCTTGCTGACAAGGCTGCCTTTTAAGAGTAACGCCAAGGAGAGGCATTCTAAGACTTTGAACATGTTTTTTTGTACCCAACACTTATTGTAATCAGTCTATTTGTAGACATGAAATAGTCGTGACAATTAAGAGCTATTTATCAATATGGATCGCAATGTGTTGACGCCAACATCACATTTGCCATTCTTGCTTGTTAATTAGAAGTCTTCCTGATTCAAATCCAGGGGTCTCCAAAGTGGTCGATATCGATCCCTGGGGGTTGATGGGACTATCCAAGGGGTCAATAAATGGAGGGTGGGGTCTATTGAACTTTTGGAGACGAAAGCTGATATTAGTATAACGAATAGAAATACATAAACTACAACTTGTTTTATATACCAACTTTTGTTTTCTTCCCCTCTTCAATGTAGTCACAATGTAGATAATATACAACTTGTTGATACACATTTCTGATTTATATACAATTAGTTTTTATTGCCTATTGATTTTATATTCTGTTTACTGGAACATACTTGTTGATACAACAGTCCTGCAGAGAGACAACCGGAAATTGTCACTTCACTATCTAAAACCACACTAGAAAGCAGGGTGTGGTCCTATGCAGTTTCCCCTCACTAATGCTTATGGAAACTGCACATCTATTTTATTTTTTTTATTTTTGGATATGCCTGGGGATTGATGGGAAATCTAAGATTCCATGAAGAAATCAATGGTCTAAAAAGTTTGGGGAATCCTACTCTAAACCGTCACTATTTCTGGGAGTTTTGTGTTCATACATTGGTATTTTTATTATACAGCAATACCTTGAACAGTGCTGTTTTGATTAGTGCAGGTTTTGATGTAGTACGGTTAAGGTATTGCTGTACAAATTAATGTAACCAAGTACAAACTGAAAAAAAGACCTTGAACAGTGCAGTTTTGAATAATAGAACATTTTTTTAACAAATTAGCTGCACTATTCAAAGTATACCTGTAGTTCACATCCTTTGTCTTTGTACATTAAACAATGTATCTGTAATTGCGTGTGCCCGATACACAAACAGGTCTAAAACTGGTTAAAGTTTTATAAACTTCTGCGCACCTACTTAATGGTACAAATTAAAAAACAATATAAACTTGGTTATTTTTAATCAGGTATTTAAGAGATTGGGGTTGGAATTTGAAGTTGTTGCTCACACGACGTGGAACTGAATAGAAAAAATATACAGCACTACATATGTTTGTGTTGTCTGATATGAATTTTTGTTTTCATTTTCAATGCACAACATACAGACTGAAATGCTGACACTTGTTAGGTCAAAAATTGCAAAGTTTTCCCTACTGCCAGAAATATTTAATTTTTTTAGTGCAGAAAATAACTAAAGCTAAGGAGGGGAGTTGTGGAGTAGCTGTATAGTCAGTGGGCATCTTTAAGAAAAAGCTAAAACCTTGCCTACACATACCAGATTCAAATGCAGTCAACACTAAAAGGCAACAGTAATTATTGTTTTATTCCCACAACTGCCAGAAATTTTGTAATCATGAGTGAATGGAAGTGTATTTGTTCAATAAATCCTACCTGTGATAAATTCTGTCCATCATGGGTTATATAAACAGCTTATATATAAAATATAGTCCTGATATATTTTGAAATTAGTATAATCCAACCTCACAATTGGTTTGGGTTCACTATAGATGGACAATTCTGAATTCAAAGTCCAAACCCTCGGCCAGTGCCCTGAGAGAGGCTGGCAATGGACAGATAAGAGACCAGGTTCCCAAAATGTACAGTTAATGGGGCCCCAGTGACTAGCAAGCCAGAAGTGGATCATAATAAAATGCTCAAGTAAGATAAAGGAGAATGAAAACCAGATAATGAAATTATGTGACCCCCAAGACACCTCAAGTACAAGTGAAAGTGAAAGATAAAAAACCCAAAAAGCACTATTTTTATAACCATCAGAAACTGAAGAAAAGGTTGATATATTCAGGGGTTAAAATAATGTCCCTAATATGAGATGCTTGGGGAAAGCCCATGTCCAATGAAGGACTTTAAAGAACCGATTGATGATGATATGCAACGCACCCTGTGTTTGATGTACTTGTTTGTCACCAATAAGGAGGCTATTAGTCATAACCAGTGACTTGATAGGTCAATGAGCCAAGGCGGGGATCATAAAAATATAAACTGTTTAATGTCTACTTTAAACTCTCTATGGATGACAGCATAGAGTCGCAGATTGGACATGGGAAAATGACAACACAAAAAAGTGAAAAGAAAGATATTGTCAAAAGATTAAATTTCATTTTCAAAGAAAAATATCTTTTTTAAAAGTTAGATAGAATTTAAAGTCTTGGGGTTTTAAGTAAATGTATATGTAGGAACCAAAATTTGTGTTCTAACCATCGAAACATCCACTAAGAATGGATTACACATGAACATTTATCTGTTCTTAACCTTTATGGGGCAAGTGACTATATATGATCACCTGAGGACCCGTCAGCCACATGCAAATATTGTGGCCACAAAGACAACATAATCCGCACCAATGTGGTCTGCAAGCTTTGCAAAGTACACGTGTGCTTGAACAAAGACAGAAACTGTTTTGGGACATAACACACCCCATTAAATTAGCCTGTTTTGGACCGCACAATAACATTTTTAAAATCAACCTGAAGGTGTTATCTTTTTTGTCAAAAATCAATCTTTTTGTATCTATTCATTATATTGAATGTTATTCTTTAATTCTATATTTTATTTAACTTTCTACTTTAATTCTTTTATATTTTCCATTTTTGTCACTTTTTGGGTGAGGCACCATATATGATCACTTCATCAGAGGGGTTTTTGCCCCCCTAAACAAAAAAAGATTTTAAAAAACTTGCAACTGCAAATATCTTGTAATTAGGTCTAGTTTAACATACACAAAGGTAGTTTTGATATCTAAAATATGTTTAGGGGTGCCCTATAAAGGGTTAAATCATTCTTTTTGCAGTTTATTTGTCATAACATAAGAATTGGTGATGGAAAGAGAGAACTATGTGTTACATTTGACACTTCATTGTCAGAAAGAGCACATGGTATAGAGTAAATAAATACTAGATTTTCTTAACTTTATATTCATCTCTGCTTTAAATTAAGAAACAGCACATGGTGAAGTGCTAATATATACTGGGCAGATGCAGGTATATAACAGTTACCAGTATAAATTGGTGGGTTGAGTTTCAATTCCAGCTGAGGTTTATGCTCACTTCTTATAGATGATCATGGGAAAGGCATGAACCCATTTTTCTCAGTGCTTTATCCTATCACCTAAGAAGAGAGTTGGTGAGTGAGCACTTGGGCAAACCACTCTCCTATAACTAACTTATCAGCCCAGACAGTAGCAGCAAAAAGGTGTTACCACCATTGCTAACCTTGATATGGTCCAATAAGATTAGGTACTGAATTTTCCCAATTTTATCTCAATCTTTGTGTTAAGTCAAAGTTCAACAAACAATCTTTACAAGGAAATATTAGTATCAGTGTTGATAACCAATGATTGTTACAAGCAATTTTTAATTAGTCTTTTTATCATATTGTTGTTGCTTTTATCATAACATTCTATTGCATCCCATATCCCAGGACCCCATCTTTCAGGAATGATGCCGTAACCAATTTTGCAACAATAAATAATTTAAGACAATTACAAGGTAGCAAAAACAGACTATAATATACCATGAAGATTTGGAGTAGAGAAATGGCAATATAATTGTAGATTTGAACCCCATCTAGCCATAAGCTTCTGAGGCTGAATTGGTTAAGACATTGTCCATGAAAGATGAGATTTTGGGATAAGTTACTTCTTTATTCTTACTTCATGCTATTAACATTAACCGTTGAAGGGTATTCAACCAAGAAAGTTATGATAAAACCATATAATAAGACGAAGAAAAGACTAGCCAAAAATTAATAGTGAAATACTTCATCTCAGAATTCAAATAATTTGACTTTTTAAAGATTTTGTTAGATGAGGTGTTTGTAATTATTGTAGGTGGTTTGTTTGGACTAATGTACTTGTATTTCTTCTTTTTGTTTTTGTTCACAATGTTTTGGCTGTGTACCCTCCAGGCTTCCTCAGGTGTTTGTTATATGCTGTATGTATAAAAAGATTCAACAACATTCCAAGAAATAGCAGACAATTGAGGAAGGAGAAGGTACAGTGCCGAAACGTTGTGAAAAAAAAAAAAAAGACACAGACATTAGGCAGAACCACATACAATGACTTTTACACTTCTTTACTAGTTTAGTGCGTAAGATATTTTCAGGTGTGCAATAGAAATTATATCTGATGCAAATCAGATCTTTTGCAAATTCAAACTCCAAAAAGAAGATCGAAAAACATGCAAAGCTGACCATCCACAAAGATGTATTGTTTTATGCATATTGTTTACAGCAAGATAAATGTATCATCTGTTCAGATGAAATTAACGATCACAAAACAAAAGAAATACTGTATGCACATACCAAACTGATTCACCTCACTTTACCTCCTACACAGTAACTGATCTATCCACTTACATAGAGTTGTTAAGGCCAACAGCCAAGATGACATCGGACAGATCATATTACAGAAAAGCCGATTTGAATGCTAATTGCTGGTTTGTATATCCAACCATAGTCATGGATACTGTTTTTATTTCTAAGGCTTTTACTCCATCCATGTTAGCAACCAAGGAAGATTAGTTGGTTAATATAAAGTGAATAGCCATGTTTGAGATAAGAGTTGATGTAACATGTAATAGTTTTCAGCTCAGAAGATAGAATTGATAAACTTCAAATTCTGACTGAAAATACTTGTATCACTGTGATCTGTTTTGGAGAGAGAAGCAAACGGATATGTGATTGTCATACAATGACTTGGCTCTTTTCTATATTTCATTTATTAGGCTGTTACATTTGAAAGGCCATTTTCTTTTCCTATCATAGAGAATACTGCTATAAGTGAAAGATTTACTAAAGCAATTGCATTTTTTGCAGATAGAATGTAAATAGAGATATTGTAGCAATATGACCCCTATAGATAGAATAAGTATAAATGCGTATATTCAAAATCATGCAGTGTGTATATGAAATGTGTTTGTTAGGCCAAGAATTAGGATGAGGGCTATATTGACAAATGGTAAACAAAATGAATTGTTTTATTTGGTTGAAATTGAAAGGTGAGGAATGTTATTAAAATGAAGGTTTTGTTTTGTTAAAATAACAAACAAAAAATTACAGACTGAATCCTGATTATGAAATGCTTGTACAAAATTTTAGAATAACAAAAAGAATGTCGGCTGATCCGGCTAAAGAATTTACTGACGCAAACAAAAGTATAATGTAATGTTTTAATGTCACGAAAAGATCACATGTTAAAAATGGGCATATCGATAAATAGGGATGAAAACCCAAGGAGAGAGACAGAATTAGCTGTCCAAGGCTAGGACTTGTGTCCGCTGCCCCCCTCCACAGGGAGCATGGTCAGTGTTTCTAGAGCTGCAAAAATATGAGATATATGTAACTTACAGAGTTTAAACGAGAAACACAGTAGCAGCTAACTTTGTTGACATTGATTGACAACTCAATATTCTGGATGAGAACGTAGATTTTGTAGTAATCACGTTTCTTATAGTGCAGATTCCCGGAGCATCGCTACGAGTAAAGTCAAATAAAACAAATATAATATTTAAAATCGGACTTCATTTTTCTCAATGAACCAGTCGACTTTCATGTCAGTTCCTTTCAGCAAAGCCAGGGCCATGAACAGAGAATGGACTCCAAACGATATCCGACCAGTTTCAACTCTACACACCAGTACAACACACAGATTAGGACATAATATTGCTCAAGCAGTCAATAATGTTAACAAAACATTTGGAATGAACACTACTACAGTGCAAACTGTTCAGCATTGGTTCAATAGATTTAGGGCTGGAAATATTGATACCAATATTAGATATTAAGGGAGGTTCTTAAAGACCCACAAACAATGGTTTGAGCACTTTCTGGAGATTTTAGGACTTCAACAGAAACCATATTATGAGGTTTCATGTCAATAGGAAAGGTTAAAAATTTGGAAAAATGGCTCCAATATGAACTAAATGAAATTCTCTATGATAGTGCCTGACTGCAAACCCCTCAGCTGACACTGTCTAAGCTTAGAGAATTGGGATATGAAGTTTTGCAGCATCCTTTATATTCACCTGAGAATTCTCCTAGTCCTACAGATTATCATCTTTTCAAGCATTTTGAACTTCACATCCGTAATAAAAGGTTCAATAATAGGGAAGCCATATTTCCTAAAGAATTTCATAGAGATGGCATATTATCATTGGAAGAAAGTTATTGCTTCAAATGGGTCATATTTGGGTGATCCCGTAGCGTCCTAAATTATCATGGGCACTCGGTCTATTACAACAAAATACTAAGCGAATATGAAATCTAATAAAAACAAAGTGCAAAAAAATCCAAACACTCCAGCTATTTTAACTATAGGTGTATTTATTGTACCATATAATCAGGAACACACTAAATTTTTTTGAAATTAGTTTTGAAAGCTAGGATGTTTTTTTTGAAAGAATAAAAATACAAAAAATGGCCATGAAAAGTTTTTTTTATTAGATTTGATATCTGCTTAGTTAGAATTTTGTTGTAATAGACCGAGTGCCCTCATAACAACCATGATAACTTGGGATACTAAACTACGAGATCACCCTGCATTATACAGTTTTGACTAAAAAAATATGGACACTTAATTTTCAGATTGGCAAATGCTACCAGTAGACACAAACAAAATTCTAATTTGGGTTACATGAAGTTTAATTTTTGTTATTAACTTTATGAGCAACATCTGGTAAATCATCTGTGCACATTTGGTGGTTAGTAAATACTAAGTTTGTTATTAGGTAACATCTTTATTTGGATCTAAATAGCTATTGGTAAATTAAACATGAGTTTCTTGCTTAAAAATTAATTCTAGAAAAATCCATAGAGTAATGAGAGTCTTAAGAATCTAATTTTTCTATAAGTTTTCCTTTATGTCTTATTTAAGATTGCTTTTCACCAGCAATTCAATACTTGGAAACAAGAATAGCCGACTACTATACCACACAAAATGTCAGATTTTAACATGGAAAATAAAACACTACTCTATACAAAAAGATGTTTCTTTTAGTCAAAATATACATTTACAATTATTGTAAATGATACATTTTTCACCACAAGTAATGACATTTTAGAAATAGGTTGTTATTGTTATGAGTAAGCAGTGATGAGCAAACCTCAAAACAAAGCTGTTTCTGATTTTCTGTCAATTTGTGTTTAGTCTATCTAATTTTTTCACTATAACAACCAAATAACAATAAACAGTCATAGATGAAAAGACTGAAATTGTTGCTCTAAAGCAGCAATTCTCAATAGGGGGGCATTAGCCCCCTTGGGAGTCTTGGCACATTTGAAAGAAGACTGACTAAAATGATAATAAATGTATTTCTGTCTATCTGTTTGTGTTGTATCTCTGTTTGACAGGGGGCCCTGGAACCTGAGAAGAACTCTTAAGGGGGCCACGGCCAAAAAAAGGTTGAGAATGTTCTAGAGTTATCTTTCACAATTTTTCTCAATTGTCATCACCAATGACAATCATGGGCCTTCGTCAAGGTTCATTTTGAATATCCTCATCTCTAGTATAACATTTCTGAAAGAAACCATTGCATTGTTCACTTGATAGCAGTTTCTTCTCTAAATGCCAAATTGATGTTTCTCTCTGCTTTAACTATGATGTGTCCAATTTTAAACTGATTCAACAGTAGTTGTGCTTGCTGCACAGACAATATCATTGAGGTTTATGATAAATGAACCATCTGAAAAGTGAGGTACAACAGTAGACCAACCAAATTTATAATACGAAGCAATATAGACATTTACTTAATTCCATCTTGTTAGCAGCAAATCTTGAATTGTCATGATACTACACAACTATTCAAATCATGAATTGTTGTAAATCCGACACTTCATAATTTACAACTTGATACAATAGCAAATTTACAATATAATACAAAACTACTTAAATCAATCTTGATAGACCAAAATCATAAATGTAGTGAATCTGGTAACCTAATATTTTTATAACCAAACACATACACAAATACAGGATATAAAGATCGACTGGACGTCTGGCTCTAACCAGCTATCAAGTGTTTTTATTGAATACTTTCGTTGTCATCATGTACACTTTCTGGCTATAGAGCCATTGTGCACACAACCCACATTCTTGTTAAAAGGTCAGTCACAATTCACTCCTGCTTGGTTTCGAATTCAGAGTTGTCTTTTTCCTAGACTGGTTGCCTCCTAAGGCTAGAGAGCCCAGTCTTCCCTATTATATATATGGGAGGAAGGCGAGAAGTGATGGATTCATGCCTTTCCCAAGGGCATTAGTACAAAGTGAATGTAAACAGCTTCGGTCAGAGTTTGCACCATTAACTGTTATGCCACCTGCACAAGAATACACTAATCCATGCAAAAATGCATCTAGTTACTCATTCTGTACTGGTCAGGTACAACAGAACTTAGCCTTGAAGGCAGAGGCATAGCAAGAGATTTGGGGCCCAGGGGAGCTTGGCCCCTTGATGGGTCCGTCTTTAGTGAGATTTGTTAGCATAAATGCAGTAGGTGAACTACTATTTATAAAGCTGTTGGGGGGCAGGTAGACATTTTCAAATAGCCCCCCTCTACTCAGTTATGCCTCTACTTGAAGGTGAAATCAAAAACAATGTTACAGTGAAAGTTTAGAGGACAAATGGAGCAGTGACACAAAAACTTACTATCAATGGTTATCAGGTTGATTAAGCACTACCACATATCCAATGTCCTACTTACATACTGTCAGCTTCAACATTTTACTTGAAAATGGTGTGTGTGGTGTGTGTGGGCACATACAAATAATTCTGTCAGTGTTCACCTGATATCCTATTGTACTTTTTTTTATTTTAAATCTTAAGAGTTCTTTTTTTATTTTTTAAAATAAAAAATAAGTCTAAAAACAAAGACATCCAGATGAAATATAATGGGAGATATTTCAATGAAAAATGTTCTGGAACTTTTACAATAAGCATTTTTGAAACTGTCTCTTTCAATTTTTAATTTAATTAATAATGATTACATTTGTTTAAGTCTTTTCAGAAAATAAAAGGAAAAAAAAAAGACTTTACTGTTAAACACAAGCCTGAAAGTCAGACCATAGATGTTCTGGGGGATAGGATAGCATTATACTGGAGTGTAAAAATAATGATAATATATACCGGTAAATTACTGATCTTTAGCTACAAAATGTGAGGGTTACATTATATTCAAAGCCACACTGTACTCTTGTGTGAAGATCTGGCAAGGGACATTACTCTCATTTTGGTCTGTCAGTGATGTCAATTGGTACTAGAGTTGCTAGCGCATCTAAAAATCCACTCCTTATAATCCGTTATTCATTACTGTATATGCCAGTATATAAGACAGGCAATTAATAAAAAATTTTCTTTAAAGATTTTAAAAAAATGATGCAAATATTACACTTCATCCAATGCGCTGGTATTATGACAATGGGTCCATCTACTGAAGTTAGAGATGGACATTTATGAGGCTTGGATGACTCCAAATACCATTGTAAAACATTCATTTTATAGTGCGGCGTATACTGTATTTTTTTCCTTTTAATATTAATGTTGTACAAGTTTTAAAAAAGTGTTAATAATGTTATTTTTGTTTTTTTCAACCCTTTGGAGACTCGTGAGGTTTCTATGATTGCTGAGATATGTATGCCCTGCGGATCTCTTTTTAAAGTTTACTGAGAAATTTCAATTCAGGCATTTTTTTTATCAGCCTTTTAAGGCCTTCCTCAA
>VCCN01006129.1:4410615-4427107 GCA_006491835.1 Architeuthis dux
CCCCCCTTTGCCTCTACCAGGAGAATTAGGCCCCCTCAAAATAGTAGGCCCATATCAACTGACCCACCGGCAGGTACCACATGATAGCCATTCTTTTGTTTCTAACCAACATTAAAAAAAATAGAGGCACTTAAAGTGTATTCCTTGTGCATTGTTATATCATTTAAAAAGTGCTAAATACATAGTTGTGGGTATATATATTTACAAGTAAAAAAACAGAATAAAAGAACTAAAAGTCATGACAAGCAATTTTTATCAAAATGTATATGATACAATACAGTATAGTACTGTAATAAGAAGCAGTAAATACAATAGCATCTGCCCCCTCCAGGAGGAGTAGGCACCCCCAAATCGTAGGCCCATGCCAATTGGCCCCCCTCAGTTTTGGCCTACTTGGCAACCATTCATTAGTTTCTAACCAACATTTAAAAAACAAACATCCAATGATGTTCTGCCTTTGTGCATTGTTATGTCATTATCAGAACAGCTGAGTATGTCTGCTGGATCTGCCTGATATTGGGGAGATCAAATTATTTCACAGTCAAAGCAGAATGAGCTGTGTCCGTCACCGTCAGATACCCAGGTGATCTAAATATTTTACTGCCAACGGCTTTGTTTAAACTCTCAAGAAAGAAGACATTTTTCTCATTCAGATTCTTCTGTTGAGAAAGAATGTAAATGCCATCAAAAAAGATTGACTGACTGACATTCCAAGTGGGGGAGAAATAAGACAAGGCTCATGTATTAAAAATCTGAATTCCTGTAAAAATGCTTACAAAGAGACTTAAAAGATTTGGGTGTGTTGAGGAATTCTAGTCTATATGACCATGTTATTTTAGCCAAGACATTTTTTTTTTCTCATTCAATATTTTTATCTTTGTTTATAGACAAGACTGTTCAGAAAGTAACAGAGTCCCTCGCTATAGAGCGTATATATGGTCGACCAACAGTTTTCCCTATTTTATCGTCCACTCATCCAGAAAACAACAAATCAAAACAGAATTTCATCAAAAGGTGAAAATATTAAATTTCTTCAATTTTAAATCAACATGTTTACATATAGTTTCTTTGATTTTATGAAGAAAACAACACCTCGTTTACCGGTGAACTTGTTTTGGCACTCGCAATTGACTTTTGATTCTCCACAGTTCAATTATAATGCGGTTGTCTTTCTTGGACCTCAGCACCTGCATTATAAAGACTACTCTATATTAGTTTAGGATTGTCAATGTATTCACTCACCCACTCTTTTTCCTCTCTACCATCATGGCATGCTATTAACAAGATCATCATTAAGATGACTGATTATGGGACAGGGAGAAGTGAATTCATAACTTTCCCAATGGTATTAGTGTAAAAATGACATCTGTGGTCCCAATCAGAATTTGAACATGGTTCATCAGCTCTGTTCTCTAAGCTGATATCTGTTACGCAATACCATATATCCCCTTAAATACACTAATACATGTACAAATAGATTACCCAAGTTCTTCCTAAGTAATGTTTCTCCACATACATCCAGTATCAAAGATATGCTGTGTCATCATTGATCAACTCAGATTCAGTTACTCCTATGTCACACGACACATAAGGCAAGGATTTTTGTCTCTATTTCTTGAATGATCCATGGAGAACCTATCATTGTTTCTGTAGCAATTGTGAGTTGTTACTTATTCTTGGAAGCATGCCTTACCATGGTAGCTACCTTACCGAATACGTTACGAAGGCCAACCAGTTACAGTAATTCAAATCCAACCATATTATTTTCCCTTTCTCATTCAGCCAACTATTGTAAAATGTTAGGATGTCAAAATGATTTAAATATCAACACTGGAGTCAAAATAGACTTTGGCTGATGTCCAAAGATTCCCTTCCCTCTGCAAATAATATTCAGATTAACTGCCTTGCTGATGATATATCTAATAAACATGAAACAGAAAATAGACACTCAGTATTAATGAAGAAGAATTATTTTATACATAAACACCATTTTCAGCCAATAGCCAACCTTTCTTCTTTTTTTATGGGGTAAAGAAAGATTAACAGATTCATAGAAATTCTCTAGTGACCAACCAACCATCTTTTTTCTTGTAATGGTCTCTGTTTTATAGTCATTTGTCTGTAGTTAAAAAAAAACAAACTAGAAAGCACTCAGAGAGCGCATAACTCTGCCAACTTAAAAGGTTTTTGGATCTGCACCAAAATTTAATCAATATTTACTTAGCCCATGGTCCACTCTTCCACAAAATGTCATAGAAATTCATTGAGATCTTTTGGAGATATTGTGTGGACAGACTAGCATTCCAAGGAAAATTATGAATCACTGTCACCCATATATGCTGTGTTGGGGGTGATCAATTAAGAAGTTGGAAAAAGGGGGTGATCAATGAATAAGTCACTTCTCTCGCCTTTTGTTGGGCTGTGAGCATTAAAAAAGGTCTGAATTTTCAAAAATCAAGCGGGCACAAACTAGTGACCAATTTAGCATAAACATATCTAAAAACCTATTTTGGAGGGGAATTTTCAAAAAACACTAAAAGTTTTCTCTACTCATTGAGGGGAGTGTGTGTGCAAAACTTCAAGTTTCGACTAATGAACAGTTAGGGCTGGGCGAAGTCCAGATACATAGATAGATATAAATGTCAGAACACATGAATAACCTAAACCCAGCAATGGTGTTTAAACCGCTCTGTTGTGGGTAGCAGTAATTAATAGGCAGACATAGGTGAATACATATATTTTATGTAAATAAGAAATTTAAGAAACTGAAACTAAAATATACATAAAATAAAAATGTTCATAATCCTCAGAGATTATTTTAAAAGGAAATTAGAACATTATATCCTTATCTTTCAATCACTATATTTTGACCAGTATGCTTTCCAGACATCATCAGGTGTATGTTGTATCTAGTAATCTTCAAGCAGCTTTGTCCCCAGTGGAAAAATCATTTTTTCGTTGTTGTTGTGTTCTTTTTCTCAATTGGAGAATCTGATTGTTTGTTTACATTTTATAAGCAAAAATGTTTTTGTTTACAATTGGGAAAATTTCTTGAATCTTGACCGATATAGCAGTAATTTGGCTATAATATTGACAAAACCCCATGTATTGAAAAATGTTTAGGTACAGTCAATCTGTTTGTTTATATTTTATGTGTAAATAACTATATGTCAACATGCAAAAAATATTTGCAACTGCTGAACCCATTAGAATTAAAATTGTTAGAAAAAAGGTTCTTGGACAACTTAATTACTGAAAATATAACGTTAAATGGTTAAATAAAAAAAATAAAAAATGTGTATCTCAGAGTTAACACTCCTAATAAACAACTAATTGCCACTCTATTTCAACCGTTTTCTGCCAGTGAGTGTGTGATGGTAGTTATGGATGTGCGGGTGTATATATGGATAAATCTGGGTATCTGTATGTGATCAAGTGCGTAAGAGGGTTAATTGTGTGTGTACTTGCATGAGTGTTCCTGTATGTGTGCACATATGTTGGACAGTGAGTATGTGTGTGTTATTTATTAATATTCTCAAGTCTACAGACAGTAAAAAATGCCAATTGTAATCAACTATTAAGATTATTCCTCTTGATACAAGAATTCCTTTGTTGGGAATATACTTTTGCCATTGTGGGCAATATTAGGTTTTGTAATCTTTGGTCATCCATACTTTAGCTGTCTATGCATGCAAAATATGAAAGGTTTATCTGGTCTACACACTTAGATATGAACAAAAATGTAGTGTAGACATATTTTGTGCATTACAAAACAACGACCACTGGTTTTTATATAAATATAGATTATTCACTGAACTATTCATTTCTTGTCTTTGTAAAAAAATATCTAAACAATAAAGCTAACTGCATAAATAAAAACAAAAAGAAAAACAATAACTACAAAGGATTTCTTTTTTAACATTGTCTTATCTCCATATAATAATACATAGTATATTTGTATGAATTAGGTACAGTTATTTCAAAAGTATGGAAAACACCTTGGAACATTTTCAATTATGGGTGAGGGAGATCAGAGGGGGAGGAGGAACAAAGCTCAATAATAAATAAGCGATAAAACGCTGTTGTATTGCACACATTTCGGTCAGAGCACCAATGACGTTGGGTTGGCTAGGAGCCATCCACACCAGCAGACTTCTATATCAGCTTTACTCAAACTGATCTCTAACACCGGCAATGTTTTTTTTCAATCTGATCTTGCAGATTGGTAAAGTTTGTTTCAATGTGTCAGGGACCGGTAGCATATCTGTGCCAAATTATTATTTGTACATGATCAGCAAAATATAGTATATAATTTAATATTAGATACTTAAAGGAAATTTTTCAACGTCTAGGAGATAGACATAACAAAACCAGAAAAGAAATAATGCCCGAGTATGTCCAAAAATATCATCTAGTAATATATACTTTATACGTCATTTAAGATGTGAAAATGAGCCACATACCATCAGCCTATGGTTCACGTACTGGTATGGGTACAATAATTTGAGTAGCACTGATCTATATGAAACATGAGCAGATACAACACACATGCAAGTATTTCAACAAAAGCTTAACCAAGTCATTTTAATGGTTGTTGTTTTTTTGCTTTATTCTAAAAGGAATAAATAAAAAGTAAATAGAAGTATATTTAGATGAAGAAAGTTGAAATAATTTTGGATACCATTAAGAATTGATATATAGTGCTTCCCAAACGTTTAAGACCAACCCACATTTTTTCAATAAAATCATGAAATCAACCCCTTTAAACATCATATAACCACTACAGCATTGTATTTATTAGTATGTCCTCTGTTGTTTTTGATGACAGCTAGTACACGGCATGACATACTGTCAATTGGGCTTTGACAAAAAAGCAGTAATTTCTTGCATCCATACTTTTTTTAATCACCTCAATTAAGTCTTTAGCCCTTGATGGCTGCTTTTCTGCCACTTTATCTTTCACAGTGGTCCACAAATTCTCAATCAGATTGAGGTTGGGGCTGTTTCCAGGTCATTTAAGGGTTTTCATTTTCTGTTTGAGAAAGGCTGTCACAATCTTGGATCTGTGGCACAGCGCACCATCTTGCATGAATATCTTGCATTTATGAATTGTCATATTGATTTCTAGTTTGTCCTTTAGGAGTTCAACATACTTTTGACCATTCATGATAGAGTCAGAAGGCAGAAAATATAGCCCAGCTGTGCCGTTGACTGACATCGCACCCCCAAATCATCTGGCTCGGTGGGTGTTTGAGTGTTGAAATCGTGTACTTTTCAACATATTGCTTTCCTGGAATCTACTCAGGTTTCATTTTTGCACAACAAACTGCTGCAGGATTGGCTCATCGATGAACAACACTTTACTCCAATCTTCAGCGGTCCAATGCTGATGTCTTTTAGCAAATGCTAACCACTTGGCTTTCATGGCTTTTGTCAACTTTGGTTTACAAGCTTTTTCATCAAATGAACATCTTTGATGCTAGTCTTCCTTGTCATATACGTCCTGTGAATTCTAAAATTGACAATTGCATTATGAATTGCATTTTTACTAACACCATATTTTGCACTAATTTCGGCTTCTGAATAGCCTTCTTTATGTGATGAAATTATTTGGGTGTGTGGACCTGGCTGAGAGAAGGTTTTTTTTTTTTTACCCATTTTATCAGTTACAAAATGACTGCTTATATCCACAAGACAAGAAGTAAATGAATAATGCCTAGCTGGTCCAGAGAAAAGGCTGATGCAATAATTATGTACAATAAAAATGCCTGATGCATTTATTGCAAAGATCTTTTTTCATTGATGGTCTTAAACTTTTGGAAAGCACTGTATACATATATAAGGTCTGTCCAGAAGATATCCAGCCATTTTGAATATCTTGAAAACTGCTTACACAGCCTTCATATAACTTGACAACCAATCAGTGGACCTTACTGCACATCCATGAACACTCTCCCATAGGAATACTCAGTTGGCAGTAGGATGCCATTGAACAAGTTTATGTACTGTGTGACTGATGCATTCACAATGACCAAAACTGCCCATTCTTCAAATCTTGTACTGGATCTTTTGGCAAAACATCACCCAGATCTTTCCAAAGAGACTTCAGACCATGGCCGAGATTAAAGAGAATGCAACTAGGCAGCTGATGACGATCCCACAAGAGTTACTTTTTAAAAATATATATCTCACAGACCAAAACCTTCTTATCCAAAACACAAGTTTAAACTCATTTTTCGGGGGATATGTATGTGTGTGCACACTAATTCTAGATTCAATGAGATAATAATAAACAGAGTGGATAACTGAATTATGTGAAAGTCATACAAGATCTCTTCCCCTTTTTTAGATGCGTCCATGCATCTCTATAAGTCACTTTTCGGTCAGTCAGTAATATGTTAAATATCAGTTTTCTCAGCCATATCATGTTGGATTGATATGAAACTTGGTCCAGACCTTTGGGTAAACCATCCTCATCTTCCGCCTCCTCCTACTACTATGGATGGTGGATGCACAGTTGAACTTATGGTTCTTGTTTTTAAATGACAGACATATATTTGGAAATACAAACAACTGGAAGAAAGACATTTAAAAACAAAGTCTTTGGTGTGGCCAAGGAGTGTGTATTAGCTCCAACAGAGAAATGTAAACAAAAGCATTTGTCTTTTATGCCAATCTGGGTATGACCTTGAGATTGGCGTTTGGGGAATCATTGGTGCCATGAGTGAAGGAATTGAAGGAATAATTCTCTTGGAACACCATTTTGAGTGGGAGAAGGAAGAAGAAAAGTGTTTGCAATGATGCAAATCTTTTTTATTTTATTTTGAATGTCTGTTAAAAAACAAGATGGATCGACTCCTTGAGACTTTACAATCCAAGTTTATTTGAATTTTCTTTGAATCATTTTCCTGTTGGATATTTCCAAAATCTTTAAGAATAACGATAATATTTGAGTTTACAACAAAAAAAAACAAAACCAACATTGCAAAATATTTTGGTAAATCATTAATATCACTCCCCCATTGAAGTTTTTTCGTTCCCCACCAGACCAACGTTTTCATAACCAGTGGGAATTAATGTTAGGTTTATTTCTTTAGAAAATGACCCCCACCATCTAATGAAGAAAACAAAAAGGCTAATGAATATGGAGACTTCTAGAATCCAAGATTTGCCAAAATGTTACTAAAGTATTGTAAAGAATCTTAAAACCTCATACACACATTTCTAAGACCAAAAAACATAACATTTAATGTTCAAAATCAGACATATACTCTGAGACTCTTAAACTTGTCCATTTTTTTCCTATATTTATAGAAAGAACTGATTTTTAGCAGAAGACAAAATTATTAGACAGACAAAAAAAGGTAATGGTCACTTACTACAAGGCAGAAACTCAACAATAATGGAAAAAAAAAAAAGAAAAGAAGACCTGTGAGTTCAAATCATGGTAGGGGAACGAGAATCTTACCTAATTTTGTTGAGAATTGTTCTTGTTACGGTAGGAAAACAAAGTCAAATACAGACTTTGTATTGGAGTTTGACATACAAAGAAAAGGTTAACCATTGTTACCCAATTTACCTAAGGGCATCTAAGTCAGCAACTTTGTCAAAATAGAAGGGAGAAAAGTGATATCCTCCCTTCTAATTGACTTAACCCTTTAAACCCGTAAGTCTATTTCAGGCTGAGCGCTATTTTATTTTACATCATAAGCCTATTTGATGACAGAGGTTACACAACTCCCACGCCCCCACTAAAACAAATGTAAAAATGAATTAGACAAAAAGCATTTGCAATCAATGAACAAAACTTTTAAAAGAAAATTAATTTGAGCTTTTCCCCTCGGGAGCTCAGTTACAGGGTATCTGGAGGCACTGGGATTGAGGGGTTCAAAGGGTCAAGTTTTTGTCCAAAGTTGAAATGTCAATCTTTTGCAAGCATTTTAATAGGAATTTTTATACCTTCAGCACTCTGTAGGCAACTTTGTTCGTCAAGCAAAAAGTTTGTCCAGCCTCTGCAGACAACTCCGATCAATGAACAATAGTGTGCTTGAATTTCACGGTCATGTCAATTTCAGGCTTACTAAGTAACTAAGTGCACAAAATCTTGGCCCCCTTGAAGAAGAATGCAGAGTGATAAAAGTTAAAATCACCAACCCTCAAACATTTTTGTGCAAAAAGGGATTTACAATTGTTTGAAAAAATGTCAAATTATTTTATGGTTTTCTGCGACAAATCATTGTTTTAAAAACAACACACAAAAAAAACTTGCACCATGAAGTAAACAAATCATGGAACTGCTCAAATTTTCTCTAGATTTGTTTTTTTTAGGAAAAAGACGTCATAGGAAAAAACAAAAAGACATGGAAAAAAAATAGAGTGCGATAGGAAAAAAGTCATAACTTTGGTTTCTGGTTAGGAAAAAAATTGTTAATAAAATAAATATTATTTTCATTTATCTAATTTAGAGTGATAAAATAAGTAACAGGTCTTAGTCACTCAATAGAAACCGTCACGTTGTGACCAATGTCTTTTGTTAGTATGCCGTGTTGGGGTGATCAATTAAAAAATTGTAAAAAGGTATGATCAATGAATAAGTTACTTCTCTTGCCTTTTGTTGGGCAGTGATCACTTAAAAAGTTTGAATTTTCAAAAAACAAGCGTGAATACTGGGCACAAACTAAGGGACCAATTTAGCATGAATTACATTGCAAATTGAACCCCTCAATAAAAACCTATGTTGTGTGTGTGTGGGGGCGGGGGTAAAAAAAATTTTCTAGACATAATAAGGAACAAATATATAATTTTCCAGTGCTCTAGCACAGCCTGTACGTGCTATACATAGGTTTCTTCAGCTTTTAAGTTGGCTATGTTGACAGTTTCTAATTACTTATTTCATTACTTCCATTTTAATAAACTGAAATATTACTTATTTTATTTTATTTTTAAAAAATTTTCCCATGCCTTTTTTTTTGTTTCTTACACAGAAACCAAAGTTATGACATTTTTCCCATGAGTTTTTTTTCTATAACTTTTTTTCTGGTCACCTTTGTTTTTATGGGCAAGGAGTGTGTTGTGTATAAAAATGTGTTGTGGGAAACCACAAATGACTGATATATAAGCATAATAAGGAAATGGGACAGGACTAGAAAATGAATTACAAAATTTGGCAATGAAAATTAAACATTTATTTATTTATCAAAGAGGAAGCAAAGAAACAATGCTATAGTTTTGCCTTGTTTTTTAATTAGAGTTATTTTTAGTTATTAGACAACCCAGTGACACATTGGATCATCCTTGAAGAAAGAATTAATGCAATCGGATGTGACCAGAATTAGCATGGTTCTTTTTTTATGCATTTGAAAATAGATTAATAAGGGAGACTACTATATAATTAGCATTTAATAGTTATCTCCCCTGACAAATCGGTCATTATAATATAGATTGTGGTGAGTGCGCACGCAGATGCCACATTATCATTATAATTGCAAATCACCCGGGGGTGGGGTGGGATTCTTTAAGTTAAAATTTTAAATTAAAAAAAAAAGATTTACAACTAAAGCAGTCCTAATCCCAAGTAAAGGAGGACGGTTGAGCTGTTTACATTCACTTAGCACTAATACCCTTGGGAAAAGCATGAATCCACTTCTCCCAGCTATGGATAAAGTTACCAACTCGTCTTCTTGTAATTACCTTAAGTTTTGCCCAATTCAAATATACAAACCGTAGAGTAGACAAATGTGTATTTGTTTACATCAAAGATTAATTCTAGAAATAAAAGTTAAAGTTCTTATGCCAAACGAACACACACACTTCCTAACCCCATGACTAAAGATTTGGTGAGATTGACTAGAATTATTCCTCATTAAGCTGATCTTTCAGTATTTTGTTTTATTTATTTACATGTATAGTGAACTATTTTTTTTTGGGGGGGGGGTGCACCTTTTTATGTGTTTGTTTACGTTTACCTGACCGAGAAGAATATAAAATGTTTAAAAAAAAACAAAAACACTTTAAAAATAACTTCCTCCTCTTATAAAATTACTAAATATATCTGATCTGATCAAGTGGCCCAAGTGCTGTTGGGCTGAAGGAAACGTCACAGAAAATGGTCCTTCCTTATTTATTTTTTTATTGACAAACTCCTGTACAAAGTCTGGAGTTGACTTTGTTTTTCTACCACAACAAGAACAATCCTCACCAAATTTAGGGGAGTAAAAATTAACATTCCCGTACCGTGATTTGAAACCACGACCAACTGATTGGTAGGCTGGTCTCTTATCAACTTAGCTAAATTGACAATCTTATATATGTATGAAAACTATCTTACATATATGCAACGGCTCATTTCATTCTAATGAATACATTTATACTAAAAATATATGTTTTTTATAATTATCCTATACAAAAGTTGCAGTAATCATCTTCAGTTGGAATAGAAGGAGGAGTGGTGTTTGACCCTGCAGCAGCCAGGCTTTTTACTATTATTTTCCGTCATCTTCATTTTTTAGTTGAAGGAAAATAGTCAAAAATTAATGTTTTACGATACTTCATCTACTAAAAATAAATACTAATACAATATAATGGTCTTTACTTCTTTACTTTAATTAAAATTAAACACTGATTTACTCGAACTAGTGTCATCATCTGGGTTGTTGTAATCACATCGTGTTGGTCGTTGTACTCTCCGGCCTTCTTCAGGTGTCTGTCATAGTTGGCAACCTTCAGGAAATTTCGAACCAACACCATTATTCAAACCACGGGGGTAGATTGTTCTCATTCAGCTATCCAGAAAGGTTACCAACTACGACAGACAACCGAAGAAGACCGGAGTGTACAACGATCGAAACGTTGTGATTATTATTACAACAACCAAGACGAGGACGACGCTAGTCAGTCAGATAGACAAAAAAAAGGTAAAGAGGAACAGAAGAAGCGGACTTTTGTATAAAAGAAAAAGACCCGAGAATTAAGTTTCTTCGAGAGAGAGGGGAAAATACCAAAATTCTCGGGTCAGCAGCAGAGGATGGATTGGAAACACTGTCCGTCAAATTCTCTGTCTCTGATTGTATCTTTCTTTCTTTCCTTCCTAATAAAATCAGACAGCAGAAGAGAAGCGGGAAGGCGATAAATAGCGTCTCTAGTAAAACCTAACGATACCACAAAAACTTCGTAAAAACAATCAAACAGGTTGTTGTTTTCGATTTTTTTGGTAAACCTTCAGAAGAATGTTAAGTCTTTTGGTATGCTATTGAAAAAGGCCTTCCAGCAGAAAGCAATTAGCATGGGGTTCCGCTACCACTTGTCCAGGGGAGGGCGACTAAAGGATATATTTGGAATAGCTTAGTGGCAAAAACTGGCAACCCTGGTCTGTTACCAGAGAATATTAAGTCTTTTTATACGTGAACATTACGCTGGGGATACCTAAAACAATTCTACTTCACTATTATCCTTTATTGACCGTAAGGTTCAAACTTTCAAACCCCACTCGCCCTCGGGGAGAATGTGTGATCTGGGGGGGGGTCAAATTTTACCCCCCGCCCCTAGATCACGCCATAGCGGACGCCCGTGGGTATTAGTAGCATTTATTGATCAGAAAGAGAAAGCCTTGTAAAATGCATGGACAATTGGACAAGCTAGAAAAAAAACGACAAAAATCGATAACTTTGTGGGAGTTGCGAATACTAGATCAGATGGATCTTGCTTTATAGAATAGAAAAATAAACAAATTTACAAGTTATAAAATGTTTTGTTTGGACATAAATGTAAACATAAACAAGATTTAAAAACGGCGTCTCTAGTAAAACCTGCCTTGAGTACGCAAAGGTTTTTTTTTTTCATTTTTTTACGAATAACTTTTACGCTATTTTCTTAATAATTAATTATTTTTTAAAACCAAAATTAAACCTTCGAAGAATGTATTTAATTATTGCAACACGTTTTAAAAAGATCTTTAAAAAAAACAACGTGAAGGTAGGTAGCTACAAGAAACGAACAAATTATCAAGGATCCCGTACTGCACTACTGGTCTCTGTCTTTCAAAAGAAACGAAAAACAAAAAAAACTATTGATAAATCGATAAGTAACAGAAACTAAAGAAGAATCATATTTTGAAATCAGACTTTTCATTCCTGTTATTGTTTTCTTTTCTGAATGACACAGACGAGTAAGGCACGTGGGTTAGTACCTCAGGCATCCAAGTCTTAGTCTTCCAGGTCTCTCACTTGTCATTTATGCTGAATTTATTTACCTCCCCACGAGGGCAAATTTGACACAAGGTCAAGTTTAATGCGAAGACTGGAGTGTACAACGGCCGAAACGTTGGCGATTATTACAACAACCAAGACGTGGACACGAGATAAATTTGACACAAGGTCAAGTTTAATGCGGGTCCCTTACACGCGTACGTCTGGGTGTTTCCAGAAATTGTCTAGTTCCGTACCTTCGGCACTTCCCTTTTTTGAGACGCGTCCAGGTATCAGATAATGAACATAACCCTACCCGGGACCCCATTAAGAGCAATGGGGAGGCCGCTACAAATGGACATTATATACTTTTGGGGGGCGCCACACAGGACGAAATGCTATCTAAAAAAAAAGTAAGTGAAAGTTGTATGCTAACACGTGGATGGTATTAAGTACTAGACTAACTTCCAAAGAAAAGGGTCCCTTCTTTTTCCCTGCTGGGAGATTTATTTTTCTAATAATAATAATAAATTGGGATAATGAGCCTAAACCGATTCCGGTCGGCCCGGCTTCATGGAACGCAACTCAACTCTCACGGCCGTTAGTCCGCTGCACTAACCACTGAGCCAGTGCACAAAAAGGGGGAAATGAAAGCAAAGTTTATGTCACATCATTTCACCCTCGTGGGGAGATAGGATAAATATTGGGAAAGCGAAGTTAGGTAAAACTTACCGCGATCGGGATAAAGATTCTACCAATTGCTGCATCATAGCTGAGCCGTTGTTATCGAAATAGATGCATAAGTCAATGTCCTATAGAAGAGACTTCGTACAGTCCGAACATATCAAAAGTAATCCACAGTTTGTTATTATGATGATGTTATGTTGGTTATTATTTTTTATAACACCAGTAGTAGTAGTCCCACAATTCGTCAGCCGGTTTAAAACGAACACTGTAATACATTACTACAATTTCCAGGATTCTATTGAGCTAAGAGAGGGTACTTTCTCCTTCATTTAGGGACCCTCATCCAGAAAGACCCTCCAGATTCTGCAGCCACACCGCCGCTTTCTGTGGGTCAGCAGCAAACAACGGTAGTAGTTTCACCACAGCCAAGTACTTGGAGTAATGATTGGCACAATCATAGCACTAGCCTCGTTACCCACACTACAAGATCATCCTCTCTCACACACCTACGGTGGAGCCAACAGCAGTACTTCGACTTTTACACACACACACACACACGAAACTTTTCAATGGGCTAAAACAAACTCTATTACTACTACAGCTACTATTATCAGTATCATTCACATCAGAACAAGCACTTTTTTTTTTCTTCCTCTCTTTCTTTTTTTCCGTCTCTCTTTTCTCTTTCTCTCAGTTTTTAGCACTTTCCCTTACGGGTCGAGTAATTTTAACTTCTCAACAGACAATGGGGGAGGGGGAACAAATCTTGAAGAGGATCTTAAAGTAATTATCGGCCCCATTGCAAAAAAAAGGGTTAGTATTGTTGTTTTTAGCGAGAGGATAAGAAAAATGAAATGGGACCGGATAGCAACTTTCTTTTTCCCTCCCACAATAATGGGTTAGAAAAAAAGGCAACAGCCAAACAATCTTTCGAATGGAAAGATAAATTTATAGCAACATTTCTTCCAGAGGGTGGGGGTCCATTCTTGCTCGGACAAAGCACAATTAAAAAATTCTTATCATTTAAAATTTTTGTGACTACTTTTTTATCTTCATCTTCATTTATTAGTTGCTTTTTTATCGCAACTTTTTACTCAGATCGATTACCCTATGGCAGTGAGTAAATAGCGTTGATCAGAAAATAACCTTAGGTGGGATTCGAACCCACATCACCAACGCGAACACCGTTTATGCCGGCCGGCTAATAACATTTTTAAAAAACGAAAAAAATATATAAAAAATTATTTTTTTCAATATTCCACACAAAAAATGTTATAAATAAAAATCCCAAGTAATTAGTTGAATCAATTAACCTTAAAAACAAAAATGCATTGTTTTGATTTTCATTTAATATAAGTAAGATGTCTTCCTTCTTATTCTTCATAAATCTTTTATTTATTGGTTCAGTGGTAAATTTCTTTGATTCATTTTTTTACTTTACTGATCACCATGGTAGAGTGCTCATACTATGGTTCTGTAGACTGTGGTTCAACACACTGCCGAGTCATATGAAAGACTTTAAAAATGGTACTCAATACCGCTCCGCTAGGCATTCAGCACAAGGATTGAGGAACTTCTACCCGAGACTAAGAGGTTATGGCCAAATCACATTGGATACACCGGTTCTTGTAAGATCACCAAAGTTAAGCAATGCCGAGCCTGGTCAGTACCTAAATGGGTGACCATTGAGGAATACCAGGCGCCGTAAGTAGAACGAAGCTTCGACAGGCCTGGCAAGCTGGAAGTGGGTCTTACTAACAATTTCCTGTGTGTACCTAAACCCGTGACAGCCTTGATTAGGGTTTAAATAGAGAATGATGAGACATACTCTTTTGTCAATTTTGGTGGTAAAAAGCTACGACTCAAATGGAAGTGATAAATACCAGATCACATATTGTTTTTGAAGTTTGAAGCTTGTTTTCTTTTTCACCGTCTTTTCACATTTCTTTTCCATTTGGATCCCCACCTTCCCCAAATCCTGGATCCACTATAGGTAATATAGGTTAAGTATAGGAAACCCCGCCCCCTCTGGATGAGAGTAGACATGGTTGTTTTACAGTAATTTTGTAGGAAAAATATGCTTCCATTTACGCCATTATATATGGTAATTGAATTTGCAATACAAATTATGCCAATTTAGGGTTATTATTTTTAACAGATCATCATAAAATGCAGGTCAGCTCACTATCATAGTGTGCTGACCTGCATTTTATGATGATCTGTTAAAAATCAAAAATGGGTGGTGGGGGCTACATTTTATCTGATAGTCAAAATGAATCAAGACGTGGTGTAATATATCATTCAGCTAAAATTTATCAGGACCCTGTCCAAACTTAATTCAAAATTTACTTCATTAAAAAAATATAAAATATTTTTCAAGGTTGAAAGCTGATAAATCTTCCTTTTGATAGTTTTGTCGAGATGCATCACTGCTCAAAATTTATATTGGGTCACCCTTTGAGAGAAAATTAGTGCAATCTGATGTGACCAGAATGAAACCAGATGTTTTACACATTTGCAAATATATAAATAAGGGAGACTACTCTATAATTAATATTTAATGGTTATCTCCTTTGAGAAATAGGTTGTTATAAAATAGATAGGGGTGAGTGCGAATGCAGACCCCACACTATTATTATTAAGTTGCAAATCATCCGGATTTCTTTTCCCTTCTTCAAGTTAATGTATTTATGGGGTATCTTAATTCAATACCTCTGACTACAAGGAACGTTTCGGCTGCTTAGAGGTCACAAACATATATAGATAGATAAAAATCAGATCATTATTATCAGTGTGAGCGTGAACGCAGACCCCACAATATTATTAAGATGCAAATTACCCAGATCTTTTTGCATTCTTTATGTCAGTGCAGTATAGAGGAAACTTCTAGCTACAATGCACCATTTCACAGATAAACAGTATTATTTAAAATTCTGAATGAATTCTTATATTGGTAAACCAACTGGCGGTGCCACTCAGTGGCGTAGCAAGAGTTCTCAGCGCCCGGGGACAGTTGCGGGATATCCTAGGGGAGGGTATGATTACTGATTAACAGGCATTGCATGCCAGAGGAAATGTTGCGCTCCTTCACACCTGCGCCAGAGGGTGACCACCTCATCTCGCACCACTCTTGCTACGCCTCTGGTGCCACCCCCTGACTTGGCACCCAGGGCATACACACCACCCTAGTTAGGCTACTGCTTTAGACACAACCACATATTTGGTTGTACAAATTACAGCTTTTCAAAGTGGATGGAGACTGCACTGGTTAACTTGCCTGCTTGATGATATGAAATGAAACCAAAACTAGAGTGTTTTTAGCTATCAATAATTCAATTACGCATCCAGTGCTATCCATTATTTTCTTTTGCTGAGGCATTTAAGCGAACAAGACTGTTTTTTTATCGTCTTTTACAAACACGAATCTGTTTTGAACTGGATTCTTAGCGGGTAGAAGGGATCAGAAGAGATAGATAAATCAATGAACTGCAATGAGTTGTCTGCAAGTTGATTATAATTGGTGTAGCAGTTGCATTGTGAATGCACAAGGAAACTTGGTGAGTAGTTGCTGAGTGCACAAAATGAAATACGATCCTGGTGCAGGAAAACAGATAAGAAGAAGA
>VCCN01006129.1:4439986-4453915 GCA_006491835.1 Architeuthis dux
TTACTATACAAGTGGGCGGTGGAAAAATTTTCCATGTGAAATTGGGCGATGATGCAAAAAAGGTTGGGAACCCCTGCATTAGACCCTAACAATCTTCGTAGAAAAGTGTCTTAAAATAATATTTTACTACTATAAAATAAATGTGACTTCTCGTCAGGGTTGCCAGATCAGTTTTCACAAAATCGGTCACCCCTGCTCAAAATCTGTCAAATTTGGACCGAAAAAAATTGATGGCTAAAAATAGCTAATAGTTGCTAGAAGTTGCTAGATCATAATCGGCTAAAAGTAGCTAGATTATTATTACAATAATTAAAATAAATAGCCAAAAATGGCTAGAACTGATATCCGATATCTAAAAACAACAAAAAATATCTAAATTTAGATATAAAATATCTAAGGTGGCAACGCTGAGTTTGTGCCTTAACATTGGACAATTGTGGATGTCTGATTCTTAAAATTTTTAATCGGATATCAGGGCTAAAAAAAAGGACACAATGTCCAAAATCAAACAAATCTGGCAACCCTGCTTATCGTTAACATCTACTTTATTTAAATACTATTTAATCCGCATGAAAAAAAAAAGAATTACCGATATATTTGAATTTCTATGAGATGATTTTTTAGAAAAGTAACCACTGGACTTGTTCAAGTGGAAGAATCCATTGTTTCAAATGGTGGATAGGATATATTTTTATCAGCAAAATTGTTACCTTTGAGTGGAAGAGTCACACTGTTCATTAGATAAATAGATTACTTATTTTATTATTACTATAAATTAAATGTGACAGGAAAAACAGTGATCGGAAAAAAAATCCTGTGACTTTTTTTCCAATCATCATTTTTCCAACGCGTGTGCCTGTTTTCCCACAGCCGTTTAAAAAAAACAAAAATGACCTGATCAGAATTAGGTGATTGAGTGGAAGGGCCATAGGAATGAAGGGGAAAGGAAATTGAAGTAAGGGGGTCAATGAACAACTGAGAAGGGACAATGTCATCAGCAACCAACAATGATGGAAAGTGTATTTTGAGACACACTTTTGGCGGGTAAAGTAGCTAGCTTTTTTCTTTTTCAAGTGAGGCTGGGATGGGGGTGGGATGGAGTGATGAGCAAGGAGGTGGGACAGTCGAGTAGAGAGAAGAGGAGTTGGAGAGTTGGGGGGGTGCAGGTGTTTGGACAGGGTTTTAGAAACCTCAATAATCAATTTGAAGCAAATGCACCGAATGGCACGTCATTAAGGTCACGTGATTGACCCAGTCAACCAGAACGATGTCGGAAACAACTTTAGAAAAGAAACAAAAAACCCAAGTGTGGGTGGATTGACAAAGCTTTTTTTTCTTTTTTTTTCTGAGAAAACCTTTTGTTTCATTTACCTCTTTAAGATCTTTAGATTTGATTTTACTTAGAGCTTTGAACACAAAGTTGAGGCTGTTGCTGAATTTCTGTTTTTGTTCAAAAAGAAAAAGAAATGGAAATGCAGTCAAAACAATGGAGGATGTTTCCTTGTAAAATGCATTATTACAATTTTTAAACAGGCTTTCACCACATAAGGGTAAGGACAGCTGACTCAATACCCACTTGACCTTTGAACTGACTTGACAGGTAACAGACACCCACTGGAAACAAATATATTTTTCACTATAGATAATTATCTACCATTATTTCCAAGGTGAAATTCAAGGTTTTCTCAAAGCTACACAAATTTGTAACCAAAAACACTGGATATTGGGTCATAATTGCATAACCTCCAAGTGACTGAATTTCTAGAGACAAATGTTGGCCATGTTTGTTTATTAATAAACTCTCAAAATTGGCAGAAAGAAATCCTTTCAGGGTACACCAAAATGCATAGCAATGTATAGAAAACTAACCAAAACAATAATAACTAAACAAATAATTTCTTTGACAAGTGACAACAAGCTTCAAGATGAAAGCCAAGAATATCCACATATATAAAATGCAATGTGCATCATATATATATTTTTTTTGTCTGGGTGTTTCCAATGAGTGCACAGATACTACACTGATCCTAGGCAGAAGGCCCCAGGAGTGACCCTTTGATCCTAGGCAGATCACATAAATACTACTCTTTGATCTTAGGCAGAGAGCTGGGGAGCGACACTTTGATCCTAGGCAGAGCGCACAGATACTTTGATCATAGGCAGAAGTGCCAATCCATACGTAAATAATCCTGTCATTCTTCTATGGGTACCATGCTAGTTTTCTTTATAAAGACTACACAGATTTCTCACTGAAAGGACAAATGTTAAATCAGAAAAAAATGTCTTTGATATCAAAAAAAAACTTGAACCCAGAAACCCCTAATAATTCAATGAATAAGCTCATAAAAAAGCCATTCTAATTGTGTTATCTAGTTGATTGTAGACTTTGTAAGGACAAATTATTGTTTTGAACACTGCTGAGCTAATTCAGTATCATGAGGTTTTATTAGAAAAGTAGTGATTTTAACACTGATTGTTCGAGACCACAATGGCTGACCAGCAGAAGTACTAAGACCGGATGAGTAGAATTAATGAATGGTCAAAACATTGTTTTTTGTTTTTTGTTCTTCTGGGCTTTTGGAATCTATTGATTTTTTTTTTACACACACTAACTCAGAAGTCTTCTACAAATCTACATATAAACAACAGAATATTAGATTTAAAAAAACAAAAACAGGCCTGGTCACTCAATAGAAACCGTTACATGACCGGTGTCTTTTGGCAACATGCTGTGTCAGGGGCGATCAATTAAAAAATTGTAAAACGGATTGATCAATGAATAAGTTACTTCTTTCACATTTTGTTGAGCAGTGATCACTAAAAAAGTCTGAATTTTAAAAAGAAGAGAGTAAATGCTGCCGGACACAAACTAAGGGACCAATTTTGCATCAGCTTAGATTGCAAATTGAACCCACCAGTAAAAACCTATTTAGGTAGGGAATTTTGAAAAAACAGGAAAAAAATGAAACTTATTTTCTAGATATAATGAGGAGTAAATGTTTGAATTTTCAGCCCTCTAGCTCCATTGGTGCAGCCTGTACGCATGATACATAGCCAGACCAATTTAAAAACTGAAGAAACATTTGGTGACAGTTTTGGTTGACAGTTTCTGACAAAAACACAAAAAACTCACAATGGCTGACCAGACCAGAAGTACCAAGACCGGATTAGTAGAAGTAATGAATGGTCAAAACCATTTTTTTTTCATGGCTTTCATTCAATTATCTGATATTATAAGTCATTTTTTCCCCCACACACTAACCCCAAAGCTTAGGCCTCTTCTACAAATAAACAGTAAGGGAAACATGTCTCTCATGGGCAGAATATTAGATTTAAAAGAAAAAAAGAATTGATTATCATTCTTTCTTTTCTATATATTCTATTTAAACTGCTGTTAGTAACAAAGATGTCTATGGTTTAAGCTGAGTTGATTTATAAAGCTCAGATCAATAGAAAATGTACAGAATTGGCTGACCGGACCAGAAGTACCAAGACCAGATGAGCAGAATCAATGGTCAAAAGCTTTTAATCACCGCTACCAACAACACTGGTTTATTACTAGGTTTAGGTTATTCATGTGTTCTAACATTCATATGTATCTATCTCCACTTTTCCCAGCCCTAACTGTTTATAGTAGAAACTTGAAATTTTGCGCGCGCACACACACACACACAATCCCCTCAATGAATAGGGAAATTTTTTTTTTTGTTTTTTAAAATTTCCCCCATAATAGGTTTTTAGAGGGAAGTTCAATATGCAATGGAAGTTTATGCTAAATTGGTCACTAGTTTGTGACCGCTTGTTTTTTGAAAATTCGGACCTTTTTTAGTGATCACAGCCCAACAAAAGGCGAGAGAAGTAACTTATTCGTGGATCACCACCTTTTTCCAACTTTTTAATTGATCATCCCCAACACAGCATATATGGATGGCAGTGATTTATAATTTCCCTTGGAATGCAAGGTTTTTTTCTTCTTCACAGCTTTTATTCAATTATTTTTATTTATATTTTTTTACGCACACTCACCCAGAAGAAACAAAAGTAATGGAGTCATGTCTCTCCTGGGCAGAGTATTAGATTTTTTATTTTATTTTTTTTATTTTATTCTTTCTTTTTTAATATATTTTATTTGAACTACTGTTAGTAACAAGGATGTCTATTTGATCATGTGAGAATAAGATGAGCTTCATAAATTATAAATTGCACTGACCCCAGGGCCTGTAAGAGGGGGGAGCATGGGCTACATCATACCCAGGCCTGGGGATCTCAAGAGGTGCCCAGGAATTTCCTGCGATCTCAGAAAATGTTTGCATATATTGAAAAAAATGATTAATAGAGAGGGGAAGGGAAGAGGACCCCCCCCCCACACACACACACCCTGAAAGAAACTTAGTACCGCCTGATAAAATTCCTTCACTGACCTGTTCTGTATTGTTACCGAAGTTGAATAACAGTGTTGATAAATGGGTACCACAACTTTTTGAACAATGGTACATTGAAAATGCAAAATACACACATACAAGTCACACACACGCACACACACACAAATACCACATATAGACATGCGTGTATGTGGCATGTATGTATTTTGCATTTGCGATGAAATGTCGTTCAATGAAATGTTACTTGAGTCAAATGCTTTTTGTGTACAAAGCTTTATACAGAATTTGTATAGTAAAACACCTGGAAGTGATATTAATCATAATACACCGGCCGGTTACTTAGATTACCAAAATCATTGCATTACACTTATGTACTAACTACCCTTTCATTCAAAACAGATAAGTACTAAAGCTGAAAAATCTCAGATAATATTACAAGTTTCATATTTAAAAGTCATTCATGCTCAAATCTCTAAGTTTATAACAAAAAAAAATAATAGTGTATTGACTAGACTACAATGTAAAGTGGTACACAAAGTTATGATCTGTTTCATAATTATACGTTTGGGAGACAGTGGCAGAATAAATAAGCAGCCTATGTCCTCAGGAAATCAGCTCTAAAAAGACAACACCGTCCTCTATGAATTATGATTATCATCCTAATTTAGAGAATAATATTAGCAAGAAGTAGAACAGATTCTAGAGTTGGATGTTTATTAGAGCAAATCTTTTTAAAATTAGTTTTAGGTGCAAAGGAAAATTATACAATCTAGTCACTAAAACAAGAGTCAAGGTATCAGGATTTACTCTCGCTACCAAAACTGTACCATTAAATGAAAAATGATATATTATGTTTGCTTTTGGTTGGAACTTACAAAAATGCACAAGTCAATGGTCTGCTAGACTAGCATGCTCACTATCACTATGGAATGTAGCAAGATTATTCACGGCCATTGACATGTTCTGTATTTGATTGTATATATGCAGTTTACTTTAGCAAGTTGACAATGTTGCAAAGCATCAGAGACATCAGTCATCATACATACAGTGGGCTCGTATTTAATTTCTTATCATTAAATTCGCTCAAGGGTTGTGTGGAATCTATCAGCAAAACACAAACTTACTAACACATTTCTGTAACATTTGATGTATTGTTCTTAAATATCTCTGATTGTATGTAATCTATAGCAAAGTAAAAGTATCTTAGCTAATACAGGCTGTACTTTTTTTTCTCAACAAGAAATCTGGGGAACACAGTGACAGAAGCTGTTAAAGTAATCTCCTCCATACAAATCATACTTCTTTAACCGTTTCAAGACTCCTTAATAGATTACTCTTGAAAGGGTTGACTGTGTGCATACAGATTTATGACATTTTCTTTTCTATATATGTACCTATGTGAGTGGTTATGCGTGTATACAGTGTATGTGTGGTACCCTACAAAATTACATAAATCTTAAATTACTGCATTTGATGGCATATGAGACTCCCCTTATTTCTGAAAGAAATATTAAGGAAAAAAAGCTCATTTCCCTGAATTCCTATAATTTATCACCCAGTTTTTGAAGTTCTAGCCAGTGTGGGACTGGGACTGGACAATGAAGGTTGCATTTACATGCAATTTGGTTGTTTCTATAGTTTGACAGACAAACAGACAAACACCACCAAATTATATATATAGATAAATGTGTGAGGTTCCAAGGGGAGTACTTTGAAGTGGACTAAAGGTGCCATTGCTCTATGTAGGCTATTTTTTTTGTTAATATTAAATGGCTGGATACTTTACAGACAGACCTTGTATACCGACTGTTTTGTCTTTATAAATTGCTTTGACATCAGGAAACTTTGGAATGCCACTGTTTCACAATCAAGAAATGCAAAACAATCATCTATTATCTCACGTTTTTGTAATCTCAGTCAACAAGATAGACATTTTAAGCCTTTACAAGACTGTCTCCATTTCTTTCATATTATATATATATATATATATATATATATATACATACATATACATATACATACATATATATATATATACACACACACACACAAGCATTATATATGAGAACATTAACTTTCTTATACACGGCTCTTACTTCACATCTTTCTCCTCAGATAAGTGACATTTGATCAGAGGTGACTTGTTAATGATCTTTGGTTCCTGACCCACAAAGCTTAGGTCAGGAGAATCAGTTTAAGTTTCAGATAGTTCTTCAATATCATTTCCTGACTAAATATCTTATATAAAAGCCAATGTCACTTTTTGTTTGTTGGTTTCTGTCACGCTAAAGCAAACAGAAAGAGAGGAAGCGGGTAATGCAAAGCTTGTGTCTGTGTGTGTTCAAGTAAACTAAAGCAAACAGTTACTGTATCCGTGTGTTCATGTCTACATCACTACTCCTGATATCTTAGTAATAAAACGGAAAACAAATATAGGCATCTCTGATTTTTCATGAATAAAACTGATGTTTTTCTTGTATTAAAAAATAAATTCGTTTTTGCTCAATTATGTTGCCTTATTGATTTAAAATTTAAAAAAAAAAAAAAAAATATGAAGAGTTGTAGAAAATTGAATTTTGTTTGTGGTATGAATTTTTTGTTTGCAATAAATACATCTATATTAAAATATATATTTGTATAATTTACCCATATGTAAATAATCCAGTCATTTTTTATAGGTACTATGTATGTGTAATGCATACAGACCCCACCAATGGGGCTAGTGGGCTTACAATTACAACATTTACTCCTTATTATGTCTAGAGAAAACATTTTTTTGTTTGTTGAAAATTCCTGCCCTAAATAGGTTTTTAGTGGTGAGTTAAATTTGCAATGTAAGTTTATGCTCCCTTAGTTTGTGTCCAGCAGCATTCATTGTTTTTTTTGAAAATTCTGTCTTTTTAGTGTTCACTGCACAAGAAAAATAACTTATTTTCAAAAAAAATCTTTATTGATCACCCCCAACATAGCATTTTGGCAAAAGATATTGGTCACATGACGGTTTCTATTGAGTGACTAACCAGACCTGGTTGTACTTTTTATCACAATGGTCAGATCAATACACTCTATAGTAGTTGTAGAGTAAATAGTGTGATAGGAAATAATGCAGGTTTATCCCGTTATTTGAAAGTAGAGTGTTCCTACGAAAGCTTTTGTAAGCTGAAAAGGCGTAAAGCAAAGAAGCAACATGCCTGGTTAGTCACTCAATAGAAACTGTCACATGACCAACATCTTTTGGCAGTGTTGGGGGTGATCAATTAAAAAATAGGAAAACGGGGTGAACAATGAATAAGTTACTTCTCTTGCATTTCATTGGGCAGTGATCACTAAAAAAAGTACAAATGTTAAAAAAAAACAAACATGAATGCTGCCAGACAGAGTAAGGGATCAATTTAGCATAAACTTACATTGCAATTTGAACCCCCCACTAAAACCTATTTAGAGAGGAGATTTTCAAAAAACAAAAAAAAACTGTTTTTTATAGATATAATAAGTAATAAATGTTGAAATTTCCAGCCCTATTGGTGTGGCCTGAACACATCATACATACATACATAGCCAGCCAGCCAACTTAAAAACTGCAGAAACCTATGTTGACAGTTTTGGTTGACGTTTTCTAATTGCCATTGGCTGATGTAGGAAAAATTTTTCAGCATTCCCAGACCAAAATCTTGTTGGATACAACTTCTTGATTTATGATTTGCACTACTTACTTAAGCGGTCATGGAGCATATCGACCTAGAGCGTTGTTATAAAAAGCAACAATTAAATCAAAGAAATCAAGTCAAGAACAAAAAGTACTTCATCTAACAATCCAGATTACTCAAGACTATTATGAATGCAAATGTTCTTGAGATTGAGCTAAAAATACAAAGATGGAAGATAAAGTCAAAGCAGCAAAATTACCACACCCTTTGGACTATTATTACAACTAGCAGAATCCAGTGGTTTTGTTTGTGTAATGGTACACGAGTAATGGTACACAAGCAGTGTAAAATAAATTCCAATAATCGAGTGCAGCGTTTGGGGGTCTGCGTGATAGTATCACCATCAGGCACGTGGCTAAATGAGGGTAGGGGGTGCAACAAAGCAACAATTAAAGCAAAGAATTAGGAAAATGATTTGCATAAACAATCATTTTATTTGTCATTAAGACAAATCAAGCAATTGCCTGCTCTCTGTGAATTTTGACAGGATAGATGCTTTATATATATAATGTGTGTGTGTGTGTGTGTACATCTCTATATATATATGTGTGTGTACATCTCTATATATGTGTGTGTACATCTCTCTATATATATATGTGTGTGTACATCTCTCTCTCTATATGTGTGTGTACATCTCTCTCTCTATATATGTGTGTGTGTGTACATCTCTCTATATATATATGTGTGTGTGTGTGTGTACATCTCTCTCTATATATATATATGTGTGTGTGTACATCTCTCTCTATATATATATGTGTGTGTGTGTACATCTCTATATATATATATGTGTGTGTGTACATCTCTCTATATATATGTGTGTGTACATCTCTCTATATATATGTGTGTGTGTACATCTCTATATATATGTGTGTGTGTGTACATCTCTATATATATGTGTGTGTGGGTGTGTGTGCATATATATGCATGCACACACTCATATGTGTGTGTGCATATATGTATATATATATATCTTATAGAAGAAAGAAAGCCGACTGCTCTACTTATTTAAAGCTTAATTTTTCTTTATACAGGCATTGAGCACTTTTTACAGATATCGTCACTACATATATCCGATTTATGGATTTATATTCTGAAATATTTTACCATAAAATATTTCTTCAACTATCATATTTACATAACACAAGGTCTGTCCATAAAGAAACCAAACTTTTGAAACAGCACGCCAATTTAGCATGCTCAGACTGAAATGTTATGTAGCAGTGAGTTTGACCTTTTGTATAAACAAACTGCATCAAGCCAGGTTTGTTAGTTTTTGAGCTACACGTGCCAGAGTTGACGTGTGTCTATGCGCTTGGCGCTTTTTGCCCAAGTTGAGCAATGAAGCTTTTAGAAGTTCTGTGATTCATGAATGTCCATGAAGTTTCTGAAGAGGTAGGAATCTGTAAACGTTTGTGCAACATGATTTTAAAAGGTCAAAAAAAGCCTATTTCAAGTATATTCAAGTATATTATATAGAGAAAATTTCAGATAAAGATTCAGCTAATGTGTCGGACTACAGACTTATTGGGTCACCCTCGTATAGTGAAAGAGAATATAATACATAAGGATATACACACACGTGTGTGTGTGTGTGTGTGACACTCCCCATTTCAGCACAAACATTCATGAAAAGATTCTCATCTACAGCAGTCAAGATTAAAGATTTGTTTACACGAGGGCCTTTGCATCTTTGATGCAGGATGATATGTAGTTTTTTTTCAGTCATTTTTTGGAGAAGAAATGCATCTCGTACATTAATTCTTGAATAAACATCTAAATACACACACATGTTCACTAACATACACACCAACTTTTCTTGCTTCACATATACACACATGAAAAAAGAAGAGAGTCTTAATCTTAACACTTGTATATATTGTGGTGTAGTGCTATGGGAGCGCATGGAAACGAATGTACCTTACATTTTGGAGGGAAGGGAACAGCATTCCTTCACTATCTATACACTACTAAAATTCTCTATTTCAACAATTCACTGATAAATAAAATTAGCCAGTGTATGCCCAAATACTTATCTCATATGGCCTCAAAACATTAAATTTCAAAACTTTTCGGGTTCTTTAAGACCATTCCTCCAAGAGCAGTCAGCTCCCTCACTTCTTTTTTTAGAACTACACCACTATATATATATATTGTCAAATCCACATACATAATATAATTATATATATTGTCAAATCCACATACATTATATATATATTTGACAATATATATAATTATATTGTGTACATTAGGATAAAGGTTATCAATGTGGAGACTCAGAATAATTTGCAAGAAATTTAATACCTTAACATGTTTCAACTTATTAGATCGTTTTCAAAAGGAAGTCGGAGATAGTGATGTGTCTGCATGGACCGAGGTTTCTATCTGAATCCTTTTGAAAACGATCTAATAAGTCGAAACATAAGGTATTAAATAAATTTCTCGCAAATTATTCTGAGTTTCCACATTGTCTTTTCCTAGCATTATATATGTATATGAGAAATAATTTTTATTGGTACATAACCTGTACAGCTGGTTTCACAATTAGATCATCTGATGATCTAATTGTGAAACCAGCTGTACAAGTTTTTATGAACCAATAAAAATTATTTCCCCAATATTCGCTCTACTAACATATTGAGCCTTCTTCGGTTGAAAACATGCACAATTGTGTCACATATTTATGACTACTTATTATATATACATATATACACACACACACACACACACACACGTAAATGACCAAATGGATTAAATCTCCCTAGATGGTCAATGATGACCGCCTTCAGCTTGAAAGGTCAGTCATTCTACTTCAATCTGTTAAACAAGTCTGACCACATAAGGCCCCAGGGCAAGACTGAACAAGTCCTTGTTTCTCATTTTGCAATCCAACTCTTATTTTATATTTAAAAATTTAATAGGCTTATAAATACCTCATGGATTAATAACTGTTGTGTTTTCATTGTAGTATATTGCCCTTGGGTGAAGCAGATCAATATTGTAGTGGCTAACCTCTGCCTAGATTTGAATCCTAATATACAGAGGTGTAGCTGAGGAGATGTGTGTTGGGAGGTGGGGGCATTTGAACTCCACCCCCACAATGGAGGGGGAACCTCAAAAGCTCTATAAATAGTAGTCCACCTACTGTATTTTTACTGACATTATACAATAACAAATCTCACTAAATATTGGAGAGGACCCCTCAAGGAACCAAGCCCACAGGTCCGCAAATCTCTAGCTACTTTGCAAATAATGCAAAGGACACCGATCAGCTAGAAGCAAGAGAGAAGCCTCCTTATTATACACTGTTATGGCCGGTTCTTGTACGATCACCTAAGCAACGTCGAGCCTGGTTAGTACCTAGGTGGGTGACCAACTGGGTATACTTGTATACCTATATGTATGTAAGCAGCTGAGGATCATGTAGAGAGCCTCCCATGGCAATCCCATTAATCATCCTATGATGGGATTGATCATTACACTACACTCAATAATGCAAGCCAAAGCCCACCCTCCCCCTGCTCCCGGAACCCTCTGACTGGCCTGGCTGCGAGTGACAAGAAAGAGTAAATCAATGTATAATTCATTTGACTAGTGTCCTCATCTTGGTTGTTATAGTCACAACGTTTCAGCCACTGTACCCTCCGGCCTTCTTCAGGTGTCTGTCATAGTTGGTACCTTTATGGTATTTCAATGTTATCAAGTTTCATTAAATTCCTAACAAAAATCAGTATTAATACCTTGTTTAACATGTTCCACTTTTTTATTTCCCTATCAGAAACTTTGCTCTCAGAGGAAGGTAACACCTAACATTTTTTTCTATAATTTTAGAGTTACGCTCTCTTGAATTTTGTATGCCCACTTTTACATTGTCAGATTGAGTCATTAAGGTTTTTAAAGTTAACGGAGCAAGTCCAAATGATTCCACAACAAAACTTTTCTTTTCTCCTCTTTAAGCTTCTTTTATAATCTTTACTTTGGTATCTAATGATATAGCTTTACACTTATATGACATGATTTGATAACAAGAGCACTGATTATTTTTGAAAAAATACTGTACTTTAAAAAATTAGGCATTTGCTACACAATTGGTATGAATTTAAGAGTTAATGTATTTTTGCTGATACTATCTTTTCAGATGTATTATACAAGATTTAAATTAATCTCCATTTTGTAAGATTCATTTTTTCTAATTAAAAATAATGAACAAACAAATATTATCAGGTTTTTAAAAATCATTCATTAATTTTTTCATGCTAGTTAATGAAATCAAGGAATGGATAAATTTGTATCCGACAGAATGATAATTATAAAGACAATTATTAATTAATAATTCAATTTGATAATTAAGCTCAGTGGTAAAGAGCAGGACCGTATATAGGTTGCTTCCAGGGTGGATGCGAGTTTGATCCCTGCATGGTGCTCGTTTCTTTATTCATGTATACAATCTAAGCCGCCCATTTAGCAATTGCTAACACTGATGCCAGCTGATACGGGTTCCCATCTAATTATTAATTAATTAATAATTGTCTTTATAATTATTATGCTAGTTAATATAATAAATGCTTACTTATAATAATAAATTTATTATGGTAAGTTAGCATCCATGATTTAAATGATAGGTGTATAGAATAGCAATGAACAACAAATAATTTTGCATGGTTGATGAAATAGAAGCAATTAGGAAACTAAAATGGTAATGGGCAGGCCATGTTGCAAGAATATCAGACAACTGCTTCTCACAACAGGATCCCCAGAGATCATATGCAAAATTGTGTCTGGCAAAAAATAAGATGTGGTGATCTGGACAAGTTCAGAATGTTTTGTTAGTGTGACACCCAGGAGTGAAAAAAAAAAAGAAAGAGGGCTGGCAGACCTTGGGAAAGGCCTATATCCAACAACAGACTTTAAAGGCTGATTAGTAGTAGTAGTAGATGAAATAGAACAATGGAAGAAAACAAAGGTACTTACTACTGGCTGTAATCTCCTGGCTTCTCTAGTGGAGGGTTATGAAAATTATTCTGGAAAAAATTAAAAATTTAAAAAATCAGATCCAAGTAAATCATTTGAGATTTTCAATGAACAGTCAAATAATTAGAATTAAATCCTTTTCAATCAAAATCCTTTCAGCTTTTGTGTCATAAAAGAAAATCAAAACTTCATGGGTGTCCTTCAAGCAGAGTTTTCAAAAGATACAAATTGTGGAAGATTGGCACCAATGATCAGAGTTCAAGTGTTGGTAAACAAAACAAAAACATTGAATAGAATTAAATGATAAACAACTTTTTACATTTTGATTCTGATACAAATATTCTTGAATTGTGCTGGAATAAATACAGTATATAAAATATCTTTAAAAAGAATTCAGATAATTTTCCGCTCTACTATTTTGGAGTACATAAATGAAATGAATGAAAAATATAGAATCACCAGTGTCGCACAAGATACTGTGAGGATTGGCACAATAGGTTGGTCTGATCAGTATATTGAGCAACATTTTTCCTGTTTTACACGGCTAATAGGAATCTACCTGAAGAAAAATGGGGGTGGGAGTTGGAAAAACTTATCTCCATATGTATCAGGAATAATTTATCATATAAAAATTTCAAACAAGATGTCAGTTATACAGCATATTGTTTTTATTTACTTATAGTTGACTATATTTTTAAATAGGGACTGGATTCAAAGTCCCATTTCATGACACAAAGAAAAATGTTATCAGGAAGAGACTAACTAAATTATTATAATTATTCAAAGTGATTGAATCACTTTAACATCCTTTTCCCTAAAGTGGCCATTTGAACATCATCCCCTCCCTATAAGTTTCAACAATTAAACATCAT
>VCCN01006129.1:4471692-4493782 GCA_006491835.1 Architeuthis dux
AAAGTTGGATAGAAATTAAAAGTTTTTAGTGGCTTAAAAGCTGGAAACAGAAAAGATAGATAGTGATATACCGACACCAGAGAACTCTTCACTCAAGAAGCAAAAAAATATGTACTGCAGGTAAAACAAAGGGAAAAATATTATCAATATAAGAATTTCTCTTCTATAGTTTTGAGAAGGGTCATTAATATTCAAATGGTTCTTCGGATGATTGAACTCTTTGTTGTTTGTGTTGTAAACATGACGTTTCGGCCGATCCATTCTTCAGCCTTCTTCAGGTGTAAAATCCGAGTGTGATGGGGGTAAGTTTTTATTTTTAAAGGAGGTAACCCTTATAACGCAAGGCCCGGGTGTTTCCGTGTCTTGTCGGGTTTAGGTCTGTTGAGAAGCAGAAGCCACATCGGAGTTCAATCGTCTGAAGAACCATTTGAATAAGAATTGCTGATCACATCACTATATTTTTGAGCATTCCCAGAGCCCCAAAAATGGTGATTATGGTTTGTTAGGCTGAGTCGTCAGAGGTTGGGGTCGGGGGAGGTACAGGGAACTGAGGTGTATGAAAGAGAGTAAGAAGGTGCACGCTGCCTCTATATTGGCTTGCTGCAAAACAAATGCTATTTTTGCTTTTCACCCTTTTTCATAAAAACAAAATGGTAGCATAAAGCAAACTTTTGAAAAGTGGGGGATATGTTTAACAGATAGATTAACTGAAAAATGATGTTGATTATATTTTTAGAGGATGAGCAGTGGGATCAGTTTGATTATTAAATGCTCATAAAACTAATCCGATACTTACTAATTCCCGTCAAACAAAATTAATCTATTTCCCCATTTTACTTATCTTAAATATATTAGAAAAAAAGAAGCTGATAATACTTTCATTAAATCTTATTGATCTCATTTCAAACATAATAGACTATGGAGGTATGTCCGGAAAGTATCCAGCCATATGAAATCAATGAAAATATAGCCTACCTAGGGCCATGGTGCCTTAGTCCCTACAAAGTACTCCACTTGGGACCTGTAGCGGAGAAAATGAAGTCCGACTTCAAGCATGTGCCTTCGATGCATTTGAAATCCAGCAGGGAGAAAGAAATACAAGTGGCCCGGATAAGAAAAAATAGAAAAGCACTGCCAATAACCCGTATGTTGTGATATGCACCACCAATAACCCGTACGTTGTGAGAAGCGTTACTATAAAAAAAAGCATAGCTTCGATGAGTCTGAAGTAGCATCTTGAACTTGTAACGAGTGTTGATAGCAGTGACTGCTTAACAGTGTTAAGCAAGGAGGTGTCCCGTTGGAGGTTTTGTTCCTCCGTTACAGTTTTGACATGCCATTTGGTGGCTCCCTGCACCGAACTGCGTCAGTGTTTTTCCCCACCCCTTTTGTTTCTACAGGACCTCACACACTTATCCAAGCTTTTCAAAACAGTCTGCAAAGTCCTCTTTCAGGCTCCCTATCAGCTGCCTCATCGCGTTCCCCTTACTCTCATCCACAGTTTGGAATCTTCTCCCTTTCAACAGCAAAAAGCCGAAAGTCACAGGGAGCCAAATCTGGACTGAATGGGTGCTGACAGCAATGTGGGATGCAATGTTTTGCCAAAAAAAACGTGAAGAATGACTTCCTCAGTCATTGTGAATACAACGGTCACACAGTGCACAAACTCACTCAATGGTATCTCACTGTCGACTGAGTAACCCGATGGAAGAGTATGTTCAAGCTTGCGTAGTAAGGTCCTCTCTAATTGGTTGCCAAGTTAGATCAAGGCTCTCAAGATATTGAAAATATTATCATGGATGTAATGTGCAATGAATACATACAAAGGACCTGCAGTACATATTTCTACTAATACAATTATTAAAGAGGGGAGTCTAAATGTGAGTGAAGGTAAAAAATATGAGAATATTTTTGTGTGGTAGCTATGGCAACAACAACACAGACAATAACGACAACGACAAAGACACCAATAACAGACACTGACTGCAGTATGTGCTCTACAATATACTGATACCTTTGGCTTGTTTCTTGAAGGATAAGACAGTGGTCTAATCTGGAAACAGGTGAGTAACCATTAGTAATATATAAATACAATAGATAAGTAATTAAAAGATAAACAGAGGAGTATATAATAATTTATATTAATTCAATACAAGAGTTTGTTTTATGAGAAAATAACATGAAAACATTGATTTCCTGTAAAAATGAAAATGGTTCATTTGTTCAAGAACAATACACACACAATGTTACATTTAATTTCAATATAGTACAAAAAAAAAAAAACGGTATGTACAGAGTCTCTGGGCAAGATTTCTGTATGTTGTCTTTCAGAAAATTCTTTTTTAGCAATAGAGTGGCGGGACTTTGGAATATATTACTGGAATATGTAGTGTTATCAACAGATGCAAATGATTTTAAGAAGAATTATGATGTTTATTACATCACCGCAAAGGTTTAATTAAGGCCATAGATATTGTGTAAATATGATTGTTATGATGTGTGCTTGTATATACAAATTGTATACTTTTTTTTTCACACTAAAATAAAATGTTCTAAAAAAATTTATAGATAAATACAGGGCAGTTGTAGCCATTTGCAATGACCCTGCTATTTTTTTAATATTCACGCACAGATTGCTATACAAATTCCCCCACAGACATCATTGGAACAATGGTCAACCAATGTTGTCTTTAGTTCTTTGCACAGAATTTGATTTTTCTCTAAAGTGCTTTTTTTTCTTTTCCTGTAGACTCCTTGTGGAGTATAGGGCTGCTTTGCAGTTTTAGTGTCAAATAGATTTTACAGGGTGGAGTTCCTAGCCCCCATGATAATTTCTTTGCACAGAATCCATTATTGTGTTCAGGCTGAAGCACAAAGTAATAAATTTCTATATTTGTCTTCCAATTACTTTAAATTCAAGTTAGTCATTATGTCAAATTACAAATGACATTATTTGAAAACTCAAGTAGTTACCCTAATGTTTTAGACTAAATTGCAGTGAATGATTATGTCGTATTTTTACTTATATTGTTACTTTTGTTTACCTCTTGATGGCTGTATAACTAAGTGGGTGGTTAATGGACTTAGGAGGACAAATAAACAAATGTATACTTAAGCTGTTTCCCAAATGTTTCATGTGAATCCTGCAAATCTTCTCAATATCAGAATAAACTATTCAAAATTACAGCTGTTACCTTGCATTAAAATAAAATAAAAACACCCACTTTTATTCATTTATCATATGGAATCTAAAATGAGAATCTGGTCGATGGAAAAAACAAAAATAAAAACAATAACAAACATGCCTTTACTCATTTGTTGAGCATCGATTCTAATGTTTACATTTTTGTAAATGGCGTAGAGCAGTGGTTTTTAACCTTTTTACCACCACACCCTCTTTTAGTAGTTGGACATTGCCTCCACACAACCTCCCTCACATCTTCAACAAAATGATTATTTTGAAATGCATACTGCAAATATATGAAAAAATTCTTTTTAATATCTTATGTCCATCACAATATTATGCAAACTCTTAAGAGAATTCCTGAAATAATTAGAGAAATAGAGAACCACTGACTTAAACTATTAAAAGATTTGCCAAATATGTTTAAAGTGCAGAGTAAAAATCTTTTTCCCTTATCTAACCAAGAAAATGCATAGTTCTCCTACAAATTATTTAAACTGGTATCGTCATCTTTTGGAAGTATGGAGTGGCATAACGGTTACTGGCATGAAAAATAGAATCGGCGGACCAAGTTCAAGTTTTGTCTGAGGGTGTTTACGCTCACTTCGCACTGATACCCTGTAAGGCAATCCATCTAAGAGAAGATTACTCTTACAACAAAAACCTTCAGCTTGGCAGTCGCCATAGCTGGTCCCAAGCCCTGGTATGGGAGGAGTGTAAGGCGTGAGGCTAGCAATTCCACCCCATAAAACCTACTTGCTACTGAATCCACAGAAGAGTGGTTGCAACCCTATGCTCCACAAGGAGTCTACAGAAATGAACAAAAAGTTAAATGAAGCTTAAACATTAAAAAATAAACATGAAACCCAAATTTCTTTTAAATTCTATTATAAATTGCCATATTCTTCATCTATCTTGTTTCTCAACGCTATTTCCTGCTCAAAATCAGTTCAAATTAACTCATTTATGACATTATATAACATAATTTTTAAGTGTGCCTCTATCAAGCAACAATTGCAGACATAAATAAGACTGAGGGTTTTTATGTTTCTCGAGAGGATTTCCAAATATGTATTTTAATAAATAAGATTAATCAAACTCTAAAATATTTCTGTGATATTCAAGTAAACTTAAGTAACAAAACCTAAAAGACCAAGTTCACTGAGCAAAATGTTTGTCCTGCCACTGCAGGCGACTCCGACTCCAATAGCCAAACAATCAAGTGTTTGAATTTTGTGGTTGTGTTGTTTTGTTAATTCCAGTAAAACATGAACAGACACACAAGTTACATGCTTTCAGAGTTACTAGTTGCACAAAATCTTGGCACCCTTGAGTGCTAAATGTTAAGCCTAAATCTGAATTAATTCTCAGCAAATGACAGAATATTACTGAGAAAAAAAAGAAAAAAAACAAACTTTTGTCTTTCTTTTCTGAACCCCTCTCCCTCAAAATCAATGGAATCATATTCTAAATATGTTTTCTTTTGTTTTTTTTGAATGCTCTGGTGTTTCTAGATCAGTGCACCTAATGAGGCAATACAAAAACCTGGGACAGGAAAAAAAATGGCTTCCAATGATCTTCATCAAGGGATATCAATTGAATTCAAATCGATTATGTAAAAGTTTCACGAATGAACAATCACATGTCATTACAGGATTTTAAATTGTCCATTATGTTTTATTGATCACTTGCAAATAACTAAAAATAAATAAATATTATGACTACTGTTACTTTTTAAAATCAGTAAAATTTGGACAGAGTGAAATGTGAACAGAATTAATCTGCTCACTTTTTGTGTGACTAGTTCACATGTTTCTGTGACATCATCCACATTCAATTTCAGACCGCAAATTCCAACAAGTACCTGACCACTATTATTATTATTATTGGTGGTGGTGGTGGTGGTGGTGGTGGTGGTGGTGGTGGTAGTAGTAGTAGTAGTAGTAGGAGGAGGAGGAGGAGGAGGAGGGTTCACTCACAATTCTGGACCAAGTTTCCTATTAATCCAACATGTTATGGCTGAGGAAATTGATATTTAACATATTAGGGACCGTCAGAAAAGTGTCTTATAGAGATGTGTGGATGCATCTAAAAATACTAGTCAAAAAATTAATAAAAATCAACAATGCTTCATCTAAAAGAATTCATGACTACAATTACAGATTATGTATAAAATAAAGCCCAAGATGGTATTTCAATTGACAATTAGCATTTATTGACAAAGAAAGAAAGAAGTGGGAAGTATTAGAGTTAACTGGAGAAATGGTCAGATGAAAATTGTGATGTTTGAGACGTTAGTAAAAGTTTTAACAGTTAATATTCAGCTGCTATTCAGTTGTGTCCTGAATTTCAGAGATGAGGAATTATCATTATACACGGATTTACACGGAGTAGTGTCCTCATCTTGGTTGTTAGAGTCACAATGTTTTGTCGGTTGTACCCTATGGCCGCCTTCTTCTGAGGACATTGCAAGGCTGAAGTAATTGGGAAATATTAGGACCAGGGAGAACAATCTACCCCCGTGGATTGAATAAAGGGTTCAGTTTGAAATTCCCAAAAGGTTACCAACTATGACAGACACCTCAAGAAGACTGGAGGGTAAAACAGCCAAACATTGTGACTATAACTACCAAGATGAGGACACTAGTCCGAGTATATCAGTGTAGAATAATGCTGATCAGTTATAGAGACAAAAGAATTGGGGAAAATAGTTTTGGAAGAAGAGATGATAACCAAAAGAAGAAAAGAACTATATAGATACTAACGACCAATTTTGGAAGCGGTCTCACAAACTGTGGAATCAAAAATCATGCAGTTTGCTTAAAATTCAATCAGAACCAAAAAAAAAAAAATGTGGATGAAAAAACAATTTAACAAGACTGGCTACTGCAGGGTTATACTCTACCCAAATTTCTATTCCGACTGAAGATGATTACTGCAACTTTTGTATTGTATATATATTAAATATGATAAAATTTCCTTAATATCAGACTTGTCTATTTAGCTCAGTTAGTAAGACACCAGCCTAGCAATCACTAGGTCGTGAGTTCAAATCATGGTTGTGGAACAGGGATTTTACATATCGGTTTACACCCAGAATTTTGGTGAGGATTGTTATTCTTGTTCTTGTTACGGTAGGAAAGTAAAGTCAACTCCTGACTTTGTCTTGGAGTTTGACAAAAAAGAACATTATTCAACACATTCTTCAGTTGAGTATCTTCATTTTGTTATTTTTATCACAACATTTCAGCCAATATGTCCTCTGTCCTTCTTCAGGTGTTTGTGGTGATAAGAAAACAAATTACTAAGCAAACATCTAAAGACCACCAGATACAACATACACTTGTAGAAGGCTGAAGAATATATTGGTCGAAACATAATAAACACTACAAAGATGAAGATATTAGCGAGACTAATGTGTGGAATAATGAGAACACTTAATTTCAGAATTCCAGACATCAGTTTTCAGAATCTACATTATAATAAGCAATGCGTCCGCACACTTCCGCCTGGCACATTTCCGACTTTCAAACTTTAAAAATAAAAAAAATTACATTGAAAGGGGTGGGGATAGAGGAGAGGTTCTGAGAATGGAATTGCAACACAAACCGTAAAGAAGGTTGGAGAGGGAGAGAGAAGCAGGGTAAGGTATGCAAAAGAATAGGGGGAGAAGTATAAAGATATTTGCTAAAGGAGAACGGCTGAACTCGGCGAGAAAAGAAGAAAGGCCAGAAAGTAAAATGAGATGGAATCGAACTCGCTTTCGAGTGTCTGTGAGCGGAAGATTTGGTTAATTGCTGGGGATGGTCACTTCACATAACTCTGGTGAGTTTTTTCAGATACTACAGTGCTTTAGACTTCAATCCTAGAGAATATGTACAGTAATAATCATGTAATAATGTATAGTTGAATGTATGGTAATAACCCTGGAATAATTTAGTGTACTCAAACTAAGTTTTCATCTGTGCAGATGTGATCATTGTTTCAGAATAAAACAAATAGTCTGAGACTTATTTAAATCCCTAAGTATACTGTTAGCAAAGCAACGGGTATTCTGAAATTAACAGCTTGTTAAGAACACATAGGCAATTTCCCCACAACTCTCAGAGTGTTGATCCAATCAATAAATAAAAAGTAAAAAAAGGATTGGCTACATTGATGAATAGATAGAAAAAATCAGAGAAAGACGGAAGAAAGCAAAACAGAATTATTAATATTTACAGGTCAGTGTAAAATCCCGAGAGGAGAGATGCTCCAGGGACAGGAATAAGGGAAGCTGGGGGTTGAAAGATCGGATCAAACTAAAACGAGGTGAAGAGTCCTCCTCTAGGTTTTTTATAGTCACAACATTTCGGCTACTCTACCCACCAGCCTTCTTCAGGTGTGTTGTGGTCGGTAACCTACTGGAAATTTCAAACCGAGTAAATCAGTGTATAATAAAGATAATTCCTCATCTCAGAAATCCAGAAAAAAAAAAAAAAGGAGGTGAAAAGTTAACATATATGCTGGCATATAAAACGCACATTTAAATTTAAAAAAAGCTCTGCAAATATTACACTGCATCCATTGACTAGAGGACTGTCTACTGAAGCTTGAAATCAATATCTATAGGGATTGGACAAGTTGCAGTGAGTCCCCCAAATACCCTACCGGCAAATACAGTAATCGAGAATTTCTTTTCTGCTGACTAAGCATTGATAGGATGGAGACATAAAAGGTAATCAATGAATTTTAAAGAATGAACCCAGTAAAGAAGAAGAAAAAGAAAGAAAGCCTTGTAATAGACAAAAGATCAATATTTGAACTATTGAGTACAACCTAAAAGTTTTTTTGCAATGTTTTTCAGTGTTTCAATTTGTTTGAGGATTATTGTTATATAGAAATAAATTATTGATCCATGAAGGGCTTTATGTTGTATTAAACATCATAATTTTATGACTATATTTTTGTTTTGATTTGTTTGAAAGTAATAGCTAAATACAAAACCAGAAAGGCCCCCCAGGAAATATTATGTACTAATGGGCCCCATCAATGTTAAATTCAGCCGTGTCGGTGAGGGATTTCTAATTTGAAAAAAAGATGCAGTTTTTAAGAAACAATGGAGAGTTTACCTGTGACTGTCCGAGTGTTCATCTGATCCAGAAATAGAGGGAGGAAGAAGAAGTGGTGGCAGGCTTCGTTGCTGTTGGGTTTGATGGATGGACAAAACGAGTGGGACGAAAGACTGGGAGGCGGGGGGGTAAGTGACATAATAAAACCATAGAGAAGAGGACAAGAGATCAATATGTCAGTCAGCCACAGTAAAGCAAAGGAGAGAGAGAGAGAGAAAGAGAGAGAAAAGCATTGATCAGCAGGTGAAACAAACAAGCTGCTACTAGACAACGAGAAGAAAAATCAGAATGGGGCGAGGGTGAGGCGAGGTCCACAGGGGTAGGGTGAAGAAGTGGGTACCTTGTTTATTTCAAGTTGTGTGTGTGTGTGTGTTTGTCTGCGTGTATGTGTGTGTACATGTCTTGTTTTGTTTTTTAGTAAACGAAAAATGCAGGCACCTAGTCAGTTGTATTTCATCGCCACCCACCATCCAGCCATTAGCCTTTTACCCCAGATTTTTAAAAAAACAATTTTTTGTCGATCAAACAACAACAGCTGTTTTGATAATAAACAAACGCAACAAGCAAACTGAGTTTCCCCTTGGCACAAAGAAAATAATGACCCCCAAAGCTATTAAATAAGAAATATGAAAAAAACAAAAACGTTTTCACTTTTAATCAATCCCCATGTTTTTAATTTTTATCTTGTCATAAAGAGACACATAATTAATACATATTAATACAAAGGAGGTGCGAGTGGCAGAGTGGTTAACAGTATGCCCTTGGAAAAGATATGTATCCATCTCATCCTCCCTTGCCTAAATGTCACGGTCATCGTGGCAGGGTAAGGCCTATCACTTCCCATATCTTACACTTACAGACATGGGGAAGGCTGATGATAAAAATACATTTTTTTTATTTCAACAAATATGATGTGAATGGTATTGTTGTTGTATGGTTTGAGAAAATGATTTATCTCCCTCAGATTTCTTTATTTCAGAGAGGTTCAGTCCAGGGCTGAACTTTTAATTTTAGATGATACCAGACAACCCAGCAACCCATTGGGTCACCCTTTGTGAGAAAATTAGGGCAATCTGATGTGACTAGAATTAACCCAGATTTTTTATGCATTTGAGAATGAATGAATAAATAAATAAATAAATAAATAATGCAGACTACTTTATAATTAGCATTTATTAATTATCTACTTTGACAAATCGGTCAATATAATATAGATAAGGCTGTGCACGAACACAGACCCCACACTGTTCCTAGCTGCATTTGAATGTTACACTTTCAGGGATAACAAAAGAGAAAGGTTAGGTAGTTTAAAAAGAGGGTAGGAAGGGAGAGGACAAAAAAATGAGGTAGTTTATCGATGGGGTAGGAATATTTTAGCACATGAAAATAATCCTTGTTTATAAAACATTTAGAAAAAACATGGACGGGCAACAGAGAATCGAAGGGATAAGGGAGAGAATGAGAATATACAGGTGTGTGTGTGGGGGGGGGCAAAAGCATGAGATAATGGATAATCTTAGTTGTCAACACCCATGGAATTTCCAGGTTCCAGCTAGTTATTATTAAGTTGCAAATCACCTGGATTTTGTTTTTGCATTCTTTTAGTGCATTTCAGGGGTACGATAATTCAATACCTCTGGCTACAATGCACCATTTTGGCTACTTAGAGGTCACAGACAGATAAACAGAATCAGACTTTTACTATTATATATAGATTCTTAATGCCATTATTTCTTAACCCATTAATTGCAAATGACTGAAATTTCAGTCATTGCAGTTCTATGGCTCAACTGTGAATGATGGAAATTTCCATCGTCAAACAATGGACCCTTCAACTTAAAATTACGAACAACTTTTTGTTCTTGTTTCTCTGTAATTTTAAGTGGAAGGGTCCATTGTTTTCAGAGAAAAACTATTCAGCTTATTTCACGTCACGCTGTATAATCAAAGTTACTGCTGCATTTAGAACACGGCAACCAAACTGCTCCTTGCCACAGTTAATGGGTAAAATAAAGGACCGTTTCATGAATAGTTACCCCAATGAAGTTGGAAGAGGTATATGTATTCACTCTTGCCTGTCTCCAAAAGTTCTCAATGAATTCTAATCACAATTTGTGTAAGGGTAGGACATGGGCTAAAGAAGAATTGATTAAATTTTGGGGTGGATCCAGGAATTTGTTTTTAATTGAGAAATATATTAAAAAGAAGTAAACAATAGTCTGAAATATGGAAAATCAAAACACAGTTAACTCCCCTTCATTGTAGCTATATATATAAACTGATCTTGATTCAGTTTTTAGTTAGTGTATGGGGGGGGGTACAAGGGACAGAGGCCACACATATATGGTAGAAGCAAATAGAAGTAGATTGAATATCAGAACATTCTTTTTTAGCAATAGAGTGGTGGGACTTTGGAATAGATTACCGGAATATGTAGTGCTATCAACAGATGCAAATGATTTTAAGAAAAATTATGCTGTTTATTACACCACCGTAAAAGGTCTGTGTAATTATGATTGTTATGATGTGTGCTTGTATATACAAATTGTATACTTTTTTTTTCACACTAAAATAAAATGTTCAAATGTATGGCATTGGTAGAGGTATGCGCTAAGTGCTTTCTATTTTGATTCTGTGAGCAGTTTAGATGATGAGTAAAATCTGACATATTAACTTGCCAATAACATTATAGGCGTTAAAACACAAAACAAGTATGGACAGGAATTTGAATGTGTAAACTGTATTTAGCCAGAATCTGCACGCATAAAAAATGCAATTAATAAATTGAAACATGCAACAACAAAAAAAGGTTTCTTTTTATCACTTTAACATCCTCTCCAATCCAGAGTGTCCATTTGACATACTCCTAAGTTTTGTCAATTGAACATCCTTCCCCTCTAAAGCAGTCTAAGGGGCAGGATGATTAATTGCAAACCATCCTACTACTAGGGGAAGTTAGGAAACTATGAAAGACATAGGAATTTATTTTATTGACAAAGTTAAAGATATTGTGCACACATGAATGCACTCATTTTTAAATGCTCTATTTTATTGACAAGGTTAAAGATATTGTGCACACATATGAATGCACTAATTTTTAAATGCTCTATTTTATTGACAAAGTTAAAGATATTGTTCACTCATATAAAATCATTAATTTTTAAATGCATTATCACCAAAGCTGTCATGCCACATACATTCATGTAGATATTCCTTTAAAAAGAGGGTTAGGATTATACTTATATTTTAAAAGGCTGTTTTGTTGTAACCAGCAAATTGCTGGCAATGGGTTCTCCACCATCAGAGGAAGAATGACAGCTTATAAACAAATAGCTGAGTCTGTCATAAAGCCAAACACTTTTGGTACAATTGCTTCTTTGTATAATAAGCTATGACGAAGCAAACTATTGAAATACTACCAATATAGAAAATGGAATAGGTGGAACCAGTTTAAATTCTGTTTATGTTCACTTAGGACTAATGCCCCTGGGAAACACTAGAACTCCAATCGCCATACATCTTGACAAAAAAAAATGACTCATCACTGACATGTTACAATGGTTGATGGAGACGTGAGTGAGTGAATATCTGGGCAAACCACTATTGCATAACAATCTTACAATTCAACCAGTAGTAACTTTAAATAACTATTTCGCAAAATACAGTCATCACATGGACAGTAATTCTAAGAAGCAAGTGGTTTTAGAAGAACCCTGAAAGATGGTAAAAATACTCAACATAATCATGGATCAGAATTTTGTGAGCTCAGTTCATCTGGTAAAATTTGCTAATCAAGCATGGCTTTGCCAGTAGAGGTGCTGGACAAATTGATGATATACCTGTATATCAAAGATAAGGTGTCCCAACCAAAACTTCTTGGGTTGTTTATATGACACCTGAGATAAGCTAATTAAACAAATTAGAGTTCAAATAGATGATACACCTGCATATCAAAGATAAAGGGCCAAGTCACAACCAAATGTTTCAAGATTGTTTATAAGACACCTAAGATAATATAAGCTAATTGGATGAGTTGGGGTTAGGGCAGTAATTTTCAAACGGGAGGCACTTGGCTCCCGGGCAAGGAATTTTCTAAGGGAAGGAATAAAATTAATGATACACCTGTATATCAGAGATAAAGTGGTCAAGTTCCAACCAAATGTTTCTAGGTTGTTTATATGTAAGGGGGGGGGGTAAATATTATATAATTGTATATGTATATTATTCACATTCTATAATATAGATATCCATACTGCATGTGTCCTAAATGACCGAACAAACAAATGCTTCAGCTAAGTGCTATCACACACACTCGTGGACACAGCTATAAATTGAAAGTTCACCGGGACACAGGAGTATGTGCACATTTCTTCTCCGCGAGAGTTATCTCGGTCTAGAATGGTTTATCGGAGTCTGCAGTATCTGCTGTAACAGTAGCTCAGTTTAAGCAGAGCAGGTGAACCAAACCGATCCTATGCCTATAGATTCTCTTACTAATTACTAGATTCTCTTACTAATTACCCTTATCTTTAGCATAACAAATTTTTATTTTAAAAAGCCTTGTGTAATCTAAAGACTAACTCACAAAAGACTGAAGGGGTAACTACTGGACAGATAAGTGAGATGATATATCAAAATATAAAAATTACCCACGACTCTTGTTTGTTAAATATTGGTGACGTACAGATTAGATTTTGCAGAATTACTTTCTCCCTTAGAATTGTCTGATGTAGGTTTACAAGGAAAAACTTGCAGACAAAATGGCACACATTCTTTCTAACAAGGCCTTTCAAAATGAAATGTATTTATTAAAATATGTAGAGTTTGCCTAGCACACTTTTTTGTGAAGAGGAGGAAGTGTGGGTGGCAGTGCAGAAATTGAATTGGCAAAACGAGTTCAAACTCCTGCTGAGATGGTTTGCATTCACTTTGCACTAATTCCCTTGGGAAAGGCATGAATCCACCCCTTCTCGCCAAGCTATGAGTAAATAGCATGGCAGACTGGGCTATTCAACCTTGGTTGCCAACCAGTCTAGGAAAAGGACAAGTTTGAATTCAAACTGGGAAAGTCCAATCCATCATCGTGAGAGGGTGGCAACAGACAGAGTAGGGAACATGTTCCTGAAATGTATTGTTAACAAGGCTCTGGGAGGAGCTTTGACAGGCATTGCAAGCCAGAAGTGGTCTATAATAAATTGCTCAAGTAAAAAAAAGAAGATTTAAAAAAATTAAAAGGACACCTTGATTACAAGTGGAAGATAAAAACCTTTTTAATTTCCTGTACAAAGTTTAAAAAATAAAGCGTCCGTCTCTTAAGAGACAACTCCCAATGGAGTATAAATGGCAGGTGACAAAGTCCCGGCTCCCATTGCATGCGTCAGTGATCCTTGCAAATTTCAAGTCTGATCGAGACCAGGACTTTATTCCTGCAAGTTTTATGACCACCTCCTTGGGAGAATGCAAGTCAACTGAAGGGATACTTCCACCCTAATCACACAGCTTAGAGTGTACTCAATTAGCTGCTGAGTGCACAGGGAAATTTGTCCTAATGAAGAGTTTTCCACACTCTTTGCTCATACTAGGAATCAACCTTCTGCATATGAGGCAGACATGCTAACCATTACACTATCCGAGCAGACCTGTACAAAGTTTAAATCACACAAAAGAAATTATTTGAAGACTAAGAACTGAACAAATCTCTTTTTCAAAAGAAACAGATGCTTAAGTCATTTTGTTTTGCTTAAGAAAATTTGTAAATTAAAATATGCATCAGTTGTTAAATTCTTTCATTCTTTCTATTTCCAAAATGGCCATTCAATTTTGACTATTGTAATCGGATGATCTGATTGGAAATCCTATTGGCTTTTCTCTCTTCAAAAATCATCTTGTTCAAAATACTGAATAATGCTAAAATGTATTGTCTATAACTTTGAGAAGAAACATTAACATTCCAAATGTTTTTGGATGATTGAATTTCTTTGTGTCCTTGATGTTGTGAACACATTCTATAGCCTTATTCAATTTTCAACTCATGTATACAACACGCTACAGTATAAATATATTTATTGCAAACAAAAAACACATACCTCAAATGAAATTATATTTTATTGTTGATTTTATACAACTCTTTATATTTTCTGTATTTTAATAATTTTAAAACAATAAGGCAACAGAATTGGTTAAAAATTAATGTCTTTTTTAATATGAGAAAAGCATGAGTTTTATTCATGAAAGATCATGGTATAATCCAAATACTAACCTAAAATTTGAAACAAGAAAAAAAGAGACACATATATGCACAATAAAAAGAACACAATTGGGGGAAAGGGACATTTTGTGAAAATATAATTAAAGATTAGACATCAAATGAGGAAAGGTAAAAAAAAATAAATTATTACTCACTGGTTTGGTTTCCTTAAATGCGATAGAAGAACAGCCTGGTTCGTAATCAACAATGCTGCGAGGTTGGATCTTGAAAACTTGGTGATTATGTGATCGAGCATCAGGAGGTGACCACACACTGTAAGCAAAGAAACAACAAAACCTTCAAACATGTCCTTTCAACATTCATATCGATAATTCAATAAAGCAACTTATAATTGTATATTCTAGAACTGAGAGCCACAATCACCAAGGAGACTGCAAATACAATCTATCGATAGTCACCTTGCATTTTTTTTTTTTACACAAAGAAATGTTAAATACTTTACAGGAATTGATTGTCATGTGATCAGGCAAGTTCAGTAAAAAAAAAATATCTGGTTAGGTAGGAATTCATCCTATTAATACTACATGATGAATAGTTAATATTGTTGATATATCATTAGTGGAGCAACATGTGACCTGAATGAAAATACAGGCGTCCCCTGATATAACACAGTTCGTTATAGCTCGATTTGCAATATAAGGTAGGTGGATCATGGACCCCAACATTTTTACCTATATCATCACCAATTCATCCAGAAAACCGCAAATACAAACAGAGTTTCCCTTTAATCCCATAAACCCGATATTTTGGGCTGAGCACTATTTTACTACACTCTAAACTCATTTGATGACAGAGGTGATACAACTCCCACCCCACTAAAAAATGTATTTGATTTACACCAGCTAACCAACTGTAAAAATGAATTAGACAAAAACATTTCAGTAGTCAATGAACAAAACCGTTTTTATTAATTTCTATTTTTCTTTATGGAGCTCAGATACAGAAGGGGCAGCAGCTTATGTGTTGAAAAGGTTAAGTCATTGATGTAAATATTTTGTTTTTAAATACTGAAATTTGGTATACTTTGTAATATATTGTATTTATTTTGGTGGTATTATTTAATAAAAAAAAAAAACATTAAAGAATGCCTTTGTTTATTGTTCAAATCTCACTTAGTTTTTATATGATAAGCGCCGTCTTTCATCTATTGCCCACCCTTGAATATCACCCATACCCACACAATTATTGCGGCTCGGTTATAACACAGTTGGCTTTCTTGGAACCCAACATCCACGTTATAATGGGGGATGCCTGTATACAGCCTTGACTAGATCTAAGCTCAGTGTTTTAGCAGTTTGTGAACTGTAATAAAAAAGGGTTTTATTTACACAATCAAATTTGGGATATTTGTGCACTATTTTAGACATGCATCAAAGCCACTGTCAAAAATTACTACAGTATTCAACTTCACGTTATATACCGTATTCAACTTCACGTTATATATGTATTTTTTATCTCCTGTGAACTATTTGTGGAGCATAGGGCCACAACCACACCATGCTCGGTAATGTTGCTACAGTTTCACTATCAAGTAGGTTTTTATGGAATTGCTAGCCCCACATCAAACCCTCCTCCTTTACTCAGTTCTCCAATTCCATTTTCCGTGCAGGTAACCATGACTCCACTCGCACCTCCACTTGCATCCCACCTTACGCCACTTGAACTTTGGTACAAGGAGCATCTAATTCACATACATATCATTACAAAGCTACAACAAAGATTGCCCACCACAGAGAGACTGTTAGCAAACTAATCTTGGGACACTATCAGAGAGTTTCATCTTCACTGAGTGCCCCACTATTGTAGCTTTGTGCCAGATTAAGCTGTGAAAATATAAAAAAAGCTGCATCAGATTACAGGTATCACCCACTTTTTGTAAGTTTTATTTACACCATTTTTTCGCTTTTACGAACAAAGGTGAAAACTGAAAATAGTATTCAGCTTTTGTTTTGCAGCTAGCCATTATAAAAGCACCCTCTTCCTCTCCAACACTCCAGTTTCCTGTACCTCCCACAACTCAGCCTAACATATCATCATCATCATTGTTTTGATCTGGGAACACTCAAAAGTTTTTCCCATATAAATTAATAGTGATTGCTTCTTTGCTTTATGCTATTTCGGCTTACATGCTCTACTTTCGGATAGATGGGGAAACTTAAATATGCTGAACTTTTTGCATTTGTCATTTATTCCTCCCAAATAATTTTTAATGCTTTAGATACTCACTATTAAATGCAACTTTGAGTGAATCTGCTGACTGGCGTAAAACATTTTAAAAAGGAAAATTAGAAAAGAAATAATAACAGACTTGAATATCAGCTGCTCTTACGATTACTTTAGCAACAAAAATTCTTCTTTAACCTCTGGCATTTGAAATAAAATTTAAACAGAACCTCTAGTTTTTATCTACTTGAAATAATCAACCTTAAGCAGCCAGTGGTAAACAAAATAACTCCTAGAAATACTTCTTTATCATGCGAGAGTTTCTCATTTCAAATTCCTGCTTTGGTAACAGAAATCTCTAAACTGAAATGATAAAAGATGGTGAGTCTTTCAAAAGCATAACTTGTATTTGAAAATGCCCCCACCCACACCAAATAGTTATTGTGTAATGTCAGTAGAAATACAATAACAAGGATATATTTGTACATACATGAATTGCATTAATAATAATTCAGTCTTTGGGGGTTGTTTTTCAGCAATTAAGTGATAGCGCATGTCTATTTATTGCAAATTCTTTTTTCACCAAATGTCACTAAATGTTGGAGGAAACCCCTCAAGGAGCCAAGCCCCCTCCCTCATATCTAACTATATCACTGGGGTCTGTTTTTCAAGAGATTGCTTTCTTTCTTTCTTACAATTTCTTTTTCAGACAAACCTCAGTGGTAAAGCTTTGGATTAGAGGCTATGAAGTCTGCTGGTCTACTTCCAGTGATGCATCAGTAGCTACAGGTTTAGCCATGATTTTAAGCAAAGACAAAGTCTTATTCATTAATAAAATCCCTGATACCAATAAGATAAAACTATCTAATTACGGTTATGTTTAATTCAATAATGTTCTGAAAGTGATGGAAATAAACATTGAAATATTAGCAAAATTAAGCCTGGCTCTTCTTGTTTATTAACCTTGCACACTCTGCAGGTGACTTCATTCACTGAGCAAAAAGTTTGTCCTGCCACTGCAGGCAACTCTGATCGCTGAATAATAGTGTGTTTAAAATTTGTGGTTGTGTTCTCATGTCAATTTCAGTCATGTATGAACAGACACACAAGTTACAGGCTTTCAAAGTTACTAAGTGCACAAAATCATGGCACCCTTGGAAAAGAATGCAGAGTTCTAAAGGTTAATCAAATATTATTAACCTACAAGTATGTTTTTCAAAGTTGCCATCATCCTTATTTTTTAAATTGTCTGATGGACAAATGTGTATCTAGTGGGTAATATATTTAGGAATATTATGATTATTACGACTGCACAGGGTGTGATAAAATGATTTTGTGCCTCGTAACGCAGAATTCTGACCAAATGTGCCTCCCAAATGCTTATGCTAAAATTGTTAAATGGCACACATTTTGCGCATTGTGTTTAACTGAAATTTCGAATCAATCAACCAATAACAAACTAAATAAGACTTTTTGCATTCAATGTTTATTTATGCAGAAAAGATAGTTCAGCTCTCTCATTCTGCATATCATTTAGCTGTCTTCTGTGTGCATTCTTATGTCCTCACTAACAATGAAATGCCACTTTCCATCCTTCTGCTTATTGTGATCCCTGAAATAATGCTCTCTTAATCAGGGGTTCAGCTCTGACAAGAATTGATCCATTTTCAGCAATAAACATTTCCTCAGCGTTGTTTTGATAATTTATGCCTCCCTACTGCGTTACCATGCTTTTTCACACCCTGACTGTGCATAAGGACAGATACAGTTTTAGTAGTTCCTGTAGCTAGATTGATTGATTGATTTGTTTAGCGGTATATCAACCCTTGATAGGTCATTTAATGCCGAAATCAGTTTATAATCCCCAAAATAGTGTCTTGCGACTTTGGTAAACGGTTATTATTTTTTTTAATTAGTGTCTTGCGACTTTGGTAAACGGTTATTATTTTTTTTAATTAGAGTCTTGCGACTTTGGTGGCGCCTGTTTGGGGGGGGGGGGGTCTTACCCCTCTGCAAGGCATGCAGTCAGCGTATTCTAGGCCCCAGCTGACAGGGTTGTGTAGCTAGAAGATATATGTTTGGTGTTGATGTACATCCGTTTTTGTGTAAATGAGCCACATCTACCCAGCATGCATTGTCCTGGTGCGTACCCAAGAATTACCAAAGAATCTTTAACAATTATAGTTAAAAACAAAAGAAGAAAAACTTACAATTTCTTATCTTTTGATGATACAGAATGGCTTCTATTTCTTTCTAGAGATCCACTGCGGCTGTATCTGCTCTCACAAGCGGATTTATAACCAGTGTCATCTGCAAAAATAAACAATACAAGTCTGGTTAGTCCCTCAATAGAAACTGTCATGCAACCAATGTCCTTTGGCAGCATGCCGTGTTTGGGGTGGGGGTGATCAATTAAAAACTGGAAAAGGGGGTGATCAATGAATAAGTTACTTCTCTCGCCTTTTGTTGGGCATTGATCACTAAAAAAGTCCAAATTAAAAAAAAAATTTTTTGTAAATTTAAAAAAAAAACAACAAAAAAAACAGATAGCCAGCCAGACGAACTTAAAAACTGAAGAAACCTATGGTGGCAGTTTTGGTTGACGGTTTCTAATAATTAAGATTCCAACAGTATGGCTGACCTGGGCAATTGGAGCCCCAGGTCCTGGACACCTCACTATACACAAACACACAAACTCAAAGTTCAAACTGTTGGTAATGATCTGGGTACATTAGAAAAGATTATGTGTTACCCTAAAATAAAACCTTACAAATCAATTAAACTATGGATATTTTAGTATATTTTCTTTGTGTCCAGCAAAATATGAAAACAAAAACAATAAGTTTAAAATATTTAAAAACAAAGATTTTAGATGAAAAAAAAAAAAAAAAAAAAAAAAAAAAAAATCATAATCCTGAAAAAGGTTTATGGTTGTTACATTATAAAATAAATAAAATAAAAGCCTTGCACAACAATCTCCTGGACTGGTGTAAAATTTAAAAAAATATTTTTTAAAAAACAAAAAAAAAAAAAAACAGATAATAGAAATAAAAACCAATTATAAAATAAAACAAAAATTATTCTAACTACCAGCTGCAGGAGAGAAAGGTGAAAAGGTTTTTAAACTTATTCTAGAAAAAGCAGAAGGTTCAAAAAGCCACATGCTTCAAACTTGCTCTTAAGACATTTCCCAAGCTTTTTATACCTGGAGATTGTTTCTTTAACTTCACTCGCTTAAAGACCACCTTCAGTAGCCATTAAGCTCGATGTCAACTCACTTCCCATTTATACAATTTAAATTATAATTTTTTTTTTCAAATAAATAAATAAGGGAAATTATTCTATAATTAGCAGTTAACATACCTGGAGTTATCTCCCTTGAGAAATCTGAACCTTATAATATAGATATTCACCAAAAAATCTCACTATGATGTAACAAACATACAAACAAACAAACAAACATACAGAAATCAGATCATTATAATATAGGTTCTCATTATTGAAAGATACCTAAAATATATCTATGTACACACAAAGTCCAAACGGGTGGTCATGATTTGGGTGCCTTAACAAGGAACATTTAATCTAAAAGACATCAGTTTTGGCAGTGCAAAAAGCGCTAAATTAGTGTGTTTTCGCCTAAAACATTTTGGCTGTTTTTTGGCCATTTTCTGGCTATTTGGACCATTTTTAGCATCTTTATGGTGGTTTTTAGCCATTTTTGGCAATTTAAAAAAATTTAGCGATTATTGGCAGTCAAACTAGTGTGAAAATATTTTTTGAGTTGGCAACACTGAATATAAGATATAAAAAAAAAAAACCTGCTGAAGATTAGAATTGCTGCATTATTTGTACTAGCTGAAAACCCGCCTTACAGGCAGGATTTTCAGCTTTAAAATTTAAGTAACAGTTGTACACACAAACAAGCAAAATAATAGTATAATAATAAGCCTGGCTGCTGCAGGGTCAAACTCCACTCTTACTTTTATTCCGACTGAAAATGATTACTGCAACTTTTGTATTGTATATATAATAAATAAACTTGTAAATATATAAGACTTGTCAGTTTAGCTCAGTGGGTAAGATATCTGCCTACCAATCGCTTGATTGTGATTTCAAATCACAGTAGAGAAATGTTAATTTTATATATCAGTTTGGTTTAACTTGACGTGATAGACAAACGGTGACAAGTTTAATCCCCTGAATTAGGTGAGGATTGTTCTTGTTCTTGTTACGGGTGGGGGAGGGGGATAAAGTCAGCTCTAATAGACTGGAGTGTGACAATAATAATTAGATACATGTTAATGCTTATGAACATGTTCAGCATTGTCTAATCTCATATTCAAAATAAACTTTTTAAAATACAATCAATGATACAGATTTACATAATTATTCCCAGGAAGTCAAATTTAAGTGCCCAATTACCTGTACATCCCAATTAAGTGCATATAGCCTTGTCAAATAATTATACGCTATCTGAAAACCCACCCTACAGGCGGGATTTTCAGCAAGTTCCCGTTGAAGGCCTAAATAGGGACTTTGGCCCCAATAAAAGATCATGTATTTGAACAATGTATTCATTGAATCATACCTTATTTGAAAATCATCACCATCATGAACTCTTTGATAACATTTAATTTAAATATTTGGAGGGATTTCACAAAAGATTGATGAATTATAGTAAGATATATAGATGGAAATCAAATTATTATCGGGGTGAGTGCAAATGCAGACCCCACAATATTTTTCAAAGATTAACTAGCTGAAAACATGCCAACTGAAAATGATTACTGCAACTTTTGTATTGTATATATAATAAATAAATTCATAAATATATAAGACTTGTCAGTTTAGCTCAGTTGGTAAGATATTTGCCTACCAATTACTTGGTCATGATTTCAAATTATGGTAGGGAAATATTAATTTTATATATCGGTTTGGTTTAACTTGACATGATTGACAAACAGGGAAGAATTTACTCCCCTTAATTAGGTGAGGATTGTTCTTGTTGTTTTTGTTTAAAGGGGGGGATACGGTTAACTCCCATGGTACACACAAAATTCCATAGAGATATGTTGTGTGGTTCCTGAGTTATAATGTCACATACAGACGAACAGACATTTGGTGAATTTAGTAATCATTAGAATGAATCAAAGTTTTGACATTGGTTTAATAAATCCTACCTGTGATATCTCAAATCACCTAGACTGCTAGAACATTTATAGTAAGCGTTGCATCAGTATTTAACTTGTATTTAAAGCTTTGCAATGTCTTTGTTTTGATAATATTTACAATTTTATTTCTCTATGCCTGTCTAACTATCAACTGACACATCTAAAAACATGTCTATCATTCCAGGTGGGG
>VCCN01006129.1:4516136-4530299 GCA_006491835.1 Architeuthis dux
AATACAAAAGTTGTTGGAATCATCTTCAGTCTGAATAGAAGAAGGGGTGCAGTTTGACCCTGCAGTAGCCAGTCTTGTTATTAAACGTTTTACTTTGAATAATCACTCAAAGTCTTAAAAAAGATTTTCCACAATGTTTCTAAGTTTGAGATCAACATAACCAATACTGCACATAATTTATATCAAAATGTTTGAATTGACAATGCAATTTCTTATATATAAGAAAAAGTGTCAGGGATACAACATAGTTATGGTTGGAATATTACTCTCATTCCATTGTGATTTTTTTTCTTTAAAATATTAAAGTTTTTTAATATTTCAAATTAGAATTGGTAATCATATTGTAGAATAATTTTATTTTAAAATTTAGTGAATTTTATGCTCGTAGAATTTATTGGCTAAGAAACCAAGGTTAAAAAAATAATTCAAAGAGTTTGGGTAGTTAGGAATATTAGGATTATTGAGTTTAGCAGAAATTATGAGTTAGAAATGTGCAGATAATATTAAATGAATGGAAAAACAAATAAATACATAATAGTTTTTAAAAAATCAGTTAAATAAGAAGAATTGCACACATGTATGTGGAAAGTTCGATAACGGGAAGTGCACACGTATATGTGGAAAGTTCGATAACGGGAAGTGCACACAAATATGTGGAAAGTTCGATAACGGGAAGTGCACACGAATATGTGGAAAGTTCGATAACGGGAAGTGCACACTTTGATAACGGGAAGTGCACACTTTGATAACGGGAAGTGCACACGAATATGTGGAAAGTTCGATAATGGGAAGGGCACACGAATATGTGGAAAGTTCGATAACGGGAAGTGCACACAAATATATGGAAAGTTCGACAATGGGAAGTGCACACAAATATATGGAAAGTTCGACAACAGGAACTGCACACGTATATGGAAAGTTGGATAACGGGAAGTGCACACATATATAGGAATTTCAACAGCAGGAAGTGCATATATATAAGGGAAGTTAAATAAAGGGAAGTGCACATATATATAGAAAGTTAAACAATAAAGGTAACATAAAAAACTAATAAAATTACACTATCATATGAAAGGTTGTTAATTGCAAGTAAATGGAAGTGATACAAGTTTATGTAAATATATAAAAAGCGTTTTGAATAAACTTTATAAATATATTTTTTAAATTTAAGGGTGGAAAGTTATAGAAAATATTTACGGTCATTTGATCATAATAAGTATATAGTGATAAAGGATACAAAATGTGTTAATAGTTGATAAGTATTTAAAAGCTGTTAGGCAAAGGAAAGTATATATAGGTAAAAATAAAACGAATATATATTATATTTTTAGTCAGCAATCCTTTGTTAATGAATGTTTTGTTAAAGACCATATACAATTTTTTAATTATTTTTTTTGTTTACGTACATGAGAAAGCTTGTCTGGATTTAATGAGTGTAAATATTGTCCTAACATTTGTGATCTAGTGCTTTCATCCATACTTCTAGTCACTATCAAGATCATGGAAAAAAACTTTCATTCATTTTTTTCTTCTTCAGTTTAGGCACTGAGATTTTGAATGTATTCAACAACTGACAGATACATTCTACCCAGTGAAGGATTTTGCTTGAATGTCACCTAATGTGTTACGTTATGATAAAGCACAAATGCTATAATGCCAAATTTAAAGGTTAAAAAAAAAAAAGAAAGACTAATATCCATATATTTTTGTCCTTTAATTTTGATAATGACCAGAAGTTTGGTTGAAAGTGGTAGATCTCAAATAGTTGGACAATATTTATATTTTCTGCTAAATGAAGAATTTTGTTTGTATGTCACCTCATGTTTTACATTTTGTTTGGACAATATTTCTTCATTGAATCCAGACATACATTATCTGAATGTAAACAAGTTCTTTTAAAAAATCAAAAATTTATATATAAATAAAATAATGCTGAAAGAGTACTTTTTGGGAGATCCATATTGAAAAGATTTTACAATTAGAAAAATAGTGTAAGAAAAATAGTGTAAGAAAAAGAAAGAAACGAAAAGAGGACAACATTTTGTATTTTAAAGCAGGAAAAAAAATTACCTTTGAGGTATTTTGTTTCTGGAATAAGGAAATGATAGAAAAAAAACAAAATGAAGCAAATAAAACAAACAAAAAAAAAGCAGAGCCCGAAGACAAATACATTTTGGTCTGCAAATAAATAATACAAAGCTGAGCAACAAAAAATAAAATAAGCAGCAGTTTGAAATTCTAAAAAGAGTGTGTCATTATTCCACAAGTTATTCAAACATATCCTCATTCTTGCTGTTTTTTATCACTTGTGTTCTTTGGCCTTCTTCAGATCGACTAACTCAGTAATTTTGAAAACACTAAGACCCTTTCTATAAAGGAAATATTCTAGAAGACTCCTATTTTTAGCATTTAATATTTAGACAGTAATTAATGAACTACAATAATAAGCAAATTTTCAGTTTTAAAAATCATTTTTATTTTAAATGGATTACCTTTATTCAAATTCTAATATATGGCACAATACAATAATTACATTTTTCATTAGCTGTGTGATGATGTTTCTCTGCCACAAGATTTGCAATGTCAGGTTTAATATTTGATATGTTAATTCTCAGGTCATGTTCAAATCCAGTCAGTTTCATTGTTTATTTTGTAAATACAGCAACATGAAGAAAGCCCGCCCACAAAGGTAAGTTGTCCAAAAAGGAAGTAATTTCAGAAGGGTTAGTGACTAGCTGGATTTTTTTAGACTGTCTACTGAATTATTATTGTCTACAAAAATCCTAGAAGAAGAAAAAAAACAAAACAAAAGAACCAAATGAATTTTACAGTTGAAGAAGACTGAGAAATGCATCAGCCTAAATGTAGTGATAAAAAACCCAACAAGGATGAGGAACCAGTCCAAATAACTTGTGGAATAAAAAGTAACTAGTGGAAAGAAAAAGCAACAAAAATTACTATCAACTACCAACAATATAAAATATTTTTTAAAAAGCTCAGAAAAAACAACAAAAAACCCAACCGTATTTGATGGCATATAAGACCCCTTCCTCCCATTTCAGCAGTGAATATTAAGAAGAAAAATGAATTTATCACCCATTTAAAAAATTTTTTTTTTTTTTTAACTCCTCAAGTTCTGGACAAAAAGGTTATGCTTACCTTTTGAGACATTTTTGGGGGGCTTATATGCCATCAAATACGATATCCAACAAAGTATAAGAAAAAGGCTAAATTAAAACATTAAAATGAATAAAATGCCAGATTAATCATAAAAAAGTAAATGAATAAATTTATATAATTTTTCAGAATTAAAGCAATTTCCATTAAACTTCATGCAGAACCTTGACACTGCCTACATTTTCTGGAGAAAATTTAACAAATCATAGGAATATTTTAATACAAATAATAAAATAGACCAATACAGAGTGTCCTAAAATATGTATTCCACATTTTCTATAAGAATTTTAAAAATTATTTATCAAAAACCCTAAAAAGATTGATGTAGGTATTAAAAATAGATTCAAAAATATCAATAAGCACCAAACAATTGTTTTTTTTCTACTAATTTCAATGTCTGTTTACAAGACCAATGAATTGAATAAAAACACAAATTGAACAGGTTATTAATAGTAAGGGAGACAACTCTTTGATATTGTAGACTGGTTGTCTTCTCCATTTCATTTGCAAGTTGCCTTATCAAATTATCTCCCCTTTACTAATAAGAAAGGTTCAGAAATGCTTTTTTAATGAATTCTTTTTCACAAATTTTGTCAGCCATATTAGGGCAATGACGATAGTTTCTTGATGCTATGAAGCAAATTAAAAACTGGCCTTTGTTATTTCACAACAGTCTTCTTATTTTAATCTGGTCAACAGCAGAAAAAAAGCAGATAATTACATGCTTTTAATAATAAAAAAAAATGAATTAATAAAAAGGATTGACTACTGAAGTGCCTAATGCAAAATGAACCAAAGTCACACTTGGTGCTTTTTTTGTAAATACATAAAACACAATTCATAACAAAGCAACCTCAAATATTTTTCTTGCTTTCAAAGGAAATTAAAAAATTACTGTATTTGATGGCTGATAAGATGCAGTTTTTAGGCCAAAAAAAGAGGGGGGGGGCTGTCAACTGTCAAAGGTCCTGGGACATATATTCAGAGGTTTCTATGACTGCTGAGATATATATGTCTCATAAATTTCTTTTAGAAATCTACTTGGACAAATGTATCCGATCATGATTTTAGTTCTTCAAAATCTTTTGATTTAATAAAAGAATACTTTTCTTTAACCATTAAATAAAAATTAACATTTTTGGCTTTTTTATATCCTTTTAAAACTTCAGGCATTAAACACTTTAATAGGTTAGTCTTGAAAGTGTAAAACCAATATTTAACCTTGATTACTGTAGACTAATATTTTTTCATGAATTTTTCCTGATGAAGTGGAGGTATGTTTTATATTTGCTATGTGTCCTATATACCATCAAATGTTGTATTTAATCAATCATAGTACAGTTTTCTATCATCAGCCAATCTGTATACAAAACAAAATATTACCATATTTGATGGCATAAAAGACCCACAGACATAAATCAACCCTTCCCATTTCAGCAGGGAATATTAAGAAAAAGGTTTTTACTGTATTTACAAGTAAGCATTTAATGTTATTAAAATATGTAGCTACAGTATAGAGAAAAAAATATTTTGACAAAACATGCAACTAGAACTGCATGAAAAATCCTTTTGATAATAATACTGCTGTAATTTACAAGAGAAAACAAAAGCAGCTACCAGATATCTCAACTTTGCATATAAGACGCGGGGGATATTTTTAGAGCCATTTTTTCGGGGGAAAAATAGTTGGTCTTATATGCCATCAATTACAGTAATTTATTTTTAAATAGACAATTATTTCAGTTTTGGAGATGGAGAGAGTTAAGCAAAACCTAATCCTTAAATTTATATAAATCCAAGTCACATTTCTTGCCAGGGAAATATATCTCTGTGGCTTTAATCACAAAGCATATTTTTCCAAAGCATACCTCAAAAAACTCACTAAAAACAAGTACAGTAGATTCCACTTAAGCAGAACACATCAAGACCATGAATTTTGGTCCCTATAAGAAAGTGGTTCAAAACCTGTGGTCCACGGACCCCTGGGGGTCCACAACGGTATTATTGGGGGTCTGTGAGCTTGTTGAATAGCCAGACCTGGCCTGGGGTCCGTGGAAAAATTAATTTAAATGAAAGGGATCCTTGGTAATGGAAAGGTTGGAAACCACTGCTATAAGCAGTCATCTCTTTTAAAACAGATTTGTATAAAAAGGACAATCTGATTCAAAAAGTTGATTCTGTTCTTTCACAATTTATTTCTTGTAACTGATGTTCCATTAAACCGGAATCCACTGTAATTCAACTTATGTCTATAAACTCTTCAGTTATGTTTGACTTTCAATAAAATCTTACCATTCGAAATGCTAATGGCATCCCCTGCTCATCAACTGGACCAATGCCTTCATATTTCTTTAGTTTCGTTTCAACAACTTTGCTTGTAGTTGTTTTCTGTTCAGTGGGTATAGCATAGTAACTATCTGTGTGCTTCATATTCCCTTCAACTGTGTCCTTGGTGCCGAGATACATGGCTCCTTTGGGAATTTCACCAGCTACAAAACAAGAACAGCATTTTGTCAGGATGAATCGGTGGAAAAAGATCTCCTAAAGATATTAAAATGAAAAAAAAAAGCTAACAGACACAAATGGATAAAATTTGTTTTGTTGAAGGCAGAAAATAAATAATAAAAATTTGTATTTTAATTAACACCAAGCAATGAAAAAAAACTTCCTTGTTTCAGAAATGATATTAAGTTTACTCACTTTAGAATACAGCCAAACCTCAATTAGTGTGAATTCGAATAATACAAATTTGATTTAGTACAAATTATAAAATAAGGCCATTTTTCATTTAGTACAAGACTAAATTTGATTCAATACAAATTTTTTGATGCATGAAAATTAAAATCCGTGCATCTCACACATTTTGATAGTATTGTCATTTTGTATAAACCGCCCATGGTAAATATGGTAAAAAAAGGAAAATGCATCTACTGCAAAAAAGAAGAGACATAATATTATGTTGGAGCAGAAATCTGATGTAATAGAAAGCCATTTTCATTGGGTTGGAACCAATTACGTACCATATTTCAAATGCTACAACTTTGAATAGTACAATTTCAATTAATATGAGGTTTTTAAAGGATTAATCATTTATACTAATTGAATCTTGGCTGTATGTAAAATCAAGAAAGAAAATAATAATCTTGCATAAAAACAAGAGACTAGTTTTCTTAAAAATCAAAACCAAATAATAATTTTAAAAGTTTTATTCTAACTAACGTTACTCAGATATTTGAAACAGTTGTTTTCATAAAATACCATCATATTAATAAATATGTAATACTTAAGTATGATTGTATGCTAAACAAAATTAAAACTGAAGTAAAAATAATTATAAAAAAGATATACAAAAATTAACAAGTAATTATACTATTGTTTTCAAAAACAAACTTTTTCCACTTGTTAAAATAATCTAAGGGAGATAACTCCAGCTAAATGTTTGAAATATTAAAATGATACGGTTAAGAGAAAAACTGTCCCAAATCATAAATAAAATTCTAAAATTATTGCCTTATCTCAAAAAGTGCTTTTTGAAGATCAAAATTGGATCATTACTTATTTAGTTTGTCTGCACAAAACTATTATTTAATCAAAAAGATACTAAGCTTACTAAACCTAACTTAAATACTATTTGTAAATAAGAAATAATTTGCAGATCTCTGGCAAGTAGAAATTCATGGAGTCAATAACATTCTCACCTTTTTTTATAAGGTATGAAATGACAGACCCTTTTATGCACAGTCAGCAAGAATACGCCCAGTTAGTGCACACAGAGATAGTTTATGTTAGGAGCAAGAGTGGAATATATCAAAAGTTTAAATCACTCTTGATAAACTATTTACTATAATATTTATCATTAGGTTAATAATATATCTCAAGTCACAAGTGTTGCTTTGTTGAAATTCATGATAATTTTTTATATTTCAGTTGTTTCACTCCAAAATAGAGCATAAAGGTTTTTATGTTTAGCATCCAACTTTGAGTATTTCTTTTAAATATTCAAAACTATTTGTCTCTAGCATTCACACCAAATGGTTGTGTGAATTTTTTTTTATTGATAGGTGGAGCCCCTAAAGTGTCAAACTTGGAACATAAGGAATATAGAAACTTTCTCTCATTGTGACTACAGAGCAGAGAAATGGGAACACTTTTTCTAACCCCTATTTGTAAAACAAATGGAGAATTATTTCCAAAATATTAATTAATATGCTTAAGAATATGACCAAACATCTGTCATTTTCACATTATATTGATAAAAATACAAAATAATAACAAAAGAAAATCCAGTAATCATATTTGGAATAAAGTGCATTGATAATGGGATTATGTTGAAAAATAAATATTTGTTATGTAAAATAAATGTCTTTTATCATTTGGCTACAGACATTGATTTACCTAAGTACATGCACAATGGTGTTTGTGTGTGTATATATATATAAATTGTAATAAATGTATAAACAATGGTGTGTACATCTATTATCAATTACACTCATGTGTTATGAGAAGCAGTTTTTCTCTAAATATGTATAAATATAAAAACATTTAATAAACCTGGATTTGTTTATGCGGTTCTTCATCACAAATCCATTATATAAATTTTCAATCAAAATCATTTCTAATATTGACATATATACAACCAGTAGATAAACTTCATTTTGGTAACATCAGCTTGTCTGCTCTCAAATGGATGCAGATATATTGAAAATAAAATAATTAAAATATTACCAACTGAAAGTGAAATATGCAGAAAAACAAAAGCCAAGTGTAGAAATTATTAGAGAAGCATCCATATCACAAAGCTAAGCAAGTAGCGAGTTAGATAGGGTTTTGTGCTGGGGATGAAAATGAACAATGATGTAGGTATGGTATGAAAATAGGCATCCGCTGGGGTGACAAACAGCCCCCCACCCCTCAGGCCTTCTAACCGAGGGCAATGGGTGTTGAAAGTTGAAACCTTATAGAGGATAGGGATCAAGGGGTCACTATGAACAGTGACAGCTTGAGAAGTGTCACTGCTTAGCACTCCCTGGTCCCTCACCTGGAATATATCTCCCCCCCCTTCCCACGCAGGAAAAATGGCAGCGGACACCCATGGGCATGAATGATATTTAATTCCGATTGTCAATGGTCAATGATAATGAAATGATGATAGTGGTAATTCTAGCGTGTATCCAAGGGACACAACCAGGCCACGCCCTGCTGTTGTATCCCCACCCAATTCACAAAATAAAGAGCTTTGCCAGTAAGCTGGTGCACAGAAACCAACAGTGACCAAATATTTAACAAAAAAAAAATATTAGTTAAAAAGCACAGGTCTTTTTTGTTAGTCTCCACAATACTAAATAATTATAGGTATTACAGCAACGTATTTTTGTTTGCTAAATAAATGTAAATTTTTTAAAAAGTTAAAAGCCCCCATCACAAACTAACATTTGCCCTGACCGACAGACTACCCCTAACCCCAGGTTAATATCTCGATAAGATAATAACAGCCGGAGAGGGGGAAACAATAATACGGTGAACTGTAATAGCCATGATTATTTAGTATGGTAGAGGACTAACAAAAAAGACCAAAAAGCATGTTTGTCCTAGAAAATGAAAAAAAATGAAAATGCTGATAGTCTAACAATAGCATAGCCAAGCTTGTTTAATTTCTATATTTCAATTACAGGGGAAGCCGTTTATTATAAACACGGATAATATTATAGTATTATTAAAATCAGTTGGTTCCAAACACTTTAAGTTATCACAATAAGCAGCTGTCTCTATATCCTTCACTGAATGTTATCAGCTGGTTATTGATATCTAAAAGACCCTGTCCCAAAGTGATCACAATAAGCGGCTTCCTCTGTATAACCAAATATTAACTTTATTTTATAACAGATGGACTGTTGATATCTACTAAGCTTACCTTAGTCTGGCACAAGACAAGATTGGATTAGGAAGATTGTGTTGCACCAATCGTCAAAGTGGAAAGAGCCTGACTGCATTGTAAATCAGCATTCAAAATCCTGACTTTGACCTAGGCTCAAAATACCAGCCCTAGGCTTCTATGGGAAATAACTAACAAACTAAGCAGGTCATGTAATTACACTATATGCCCGACTATAAGAAGAAATGTTTATAAAAATGTATTTATACTTGAATATACTTGAAATAGGCTTTTTTTTTACAGCAGTTAATTGCGTCATTAAGCCAGCTTCAGTGTAGTTGAGCCGGGTTTAAACTAATAAGAAAAATGTTAGTTTAATTTGGTATGTCCGATATCAGAATAAAGATTACTTTTTAAAATATTGATATTCTCGGATGTGAGTCTTTTCACTTAGGCTGTTCCATGTATTTGCTACTCTTGTCGAGAGGAAATTTATTCTAACACCAGTGGAGGTCTGAATTTGTAGTTTATGGCTGTGTCCTCTGGTTTTACTGCAGATAGATGAAGTCAGCTTTTTCTTATCAGGGCATTTTGAGCAATGAATGTCAGTATCGACTCAGTATGTTGTTCCGGATTCTACAGACCTCTAGTAGATCAGCACGTTTTCTACTGGAGGACCACTACTCACTGCAACTCATCCCAGCCCCATAGCTGTCTATATCGAGCTTTAAGAGACAGCCCACCGGTCATAATACTAGTGCAATAGGCGCAATGTAATATTTACACAGTTTTAAAAAAATTAAATCCCCATCTTATATACCAGCATATACAGTATTAATGTAGTAAAAAATTGAGGTTTATAATATGAGGCTAGTCAAAAAAGATTGTCCTTCCCAGCTTTTCCATCCCTCTGCTATTTTTTTCTACATTGTTATCTTGTGGTTGCTTGTTCTTGAGTAAACAATAGCAGAAAGTGGAATGATACAAAGAGCCAAGATTAATATCTCCACAATGACAATACGGCAGATGAAAGCTGCAGGACTCTCTACCCTGCGCCCTCGACAGGACACTCTCGACTCAATACCAGTAATTAAAATAGAAATTCATTAACAAGTCCAAGGAGATTAGGACAAGGAGTTTTATTCTTTGCTTTTTTTTTTCTCAAAAGAGAAAAAAAAATATTGAGAGGTTCTTCATCATCATCATCAGCCATTTCAGGTCCACTGCTGGAAAAAGGCCTTTCAACATTTTTTTGGGAGGTAATGGCTAATTGAGCTCATTTGTTGCCACTATTTTTAGGTGAGCTTGGTTTTGAATTCAGTGTTGCCAATTCAAAAAAGATTTTCGCGTTAAATCAACCTCGAAAAAATGCCAAAATGCACTAAAAACACTGTTAGTCATTTTATGACCATTAAAATGGCTAGATTACCCTAAAGAAAATGGCTAAAAATTGCTAAAGAAATGTTGCTAAAATGCGTAAAGTTTTGTCAAAATGTAACCTTCTTGATGTCACAATTTTTAAAAATTTTTATATTTATTTCTGTCTTCCTGCCAGCCTAGCCTAGAGTTGTGTTTTCTTCTAGACTGGTTGCCTCTCAAGGCTAGAGGACCCAGTCTGCCCTACTATTTTAACCATAGTTGAAAGGAGAAGAGTTTGATTCATGCCTTTCCCAAGGGCATTAGTGTGAAGTGAACGTTAACAGCCTCAGCCAAATTTTGAACTTGACTCGACAATTCCATTGTCTGCGCTGTGAACCATTACCCCACTTGCACCTCCATGTTGAGAGGTTAGAGGAATAAACTTATGAGAAATCAACTAAATGAGCTATGATGCATTTGATTGAAACCAAATATTATGCTAATTTTCCAAGATTCGGGTGCGGGTGGCCCAATGGTTAACAGTGTGGAAAATGGAACCGGTGAACAGAGTTCAAACTCCAGCTTAGACAGTTTCCATTCACTTTGCACTAATGTCCTTGGAAAAGGGCATGAATCCATCTCTTCTCCTCCAGCTATTATTTTATTAAATAAAAATTTTTTCCCTATTTTGAAGAGCCAAAATCATGATGGGATACATTTGTCCCATTAGATATTTATGAAAAACAAGGAATTGGAACCAAAAATATAGTGCTGACGAAATAACGGCAAAAAATAACACGCACAAATATGGAAGAATAAAATTATTATACAATTCTTTTTTTTTTTTTTACACACAAAAACTTTAACAAATTAGCCACAATGGGAAGAAAACACTGGGAGTCAGTTCCACATAATTTCAGTGGAACACAAACCATGGTAGTAGTAGTGGTGGTGGTGAGAAATGGTGAAATTTATAAAAAAATATTTTACACTTCACACAGGTCACTTCAAACAAATTTTAAAAAATATTATTAAACAAAATTGAAAAATATGACATTTTTGTAATCCACAAAAGCTTTTAATCATCATATATATATATAATAATAGCCATGTCTAACTTATAGTATCAGTAGCAGACATCAGCCTCTCTCCCTTCCTACCTTCTTATTAACACTTTCAGTACTTTCTACAAAGATCTTTGTAGATAACATTCCTGAGTCACAACTGCTAAATACGAAGAACCTCGTTTTTCTAGCAGTACTTTACTTCCTTTACTTCCCTGATGTAAGTATATATAACAGTTTCCTGTCCCATCTGTGGTCTCAAGGACACGGGGAGCACAATAGAGAGTATAACTGTAAAAAAAGATTACGCAACTTTCTTATCTCCCCCTCCCTTTCTACCATGTCTGTTACACCTATAGTATCAGTAGCAGCCATAAACTTAGCCTGATGTTGTACACAGCAAAGCGATGGATCATTAACTTTTTTCCATTAGCGTCCGTCTCTTAAGAGAGAACTCCTAATGCAGTATGAACGCCCGGTGACAAAGTCCCGATTTCCTTTACATGCATCAGCTTAGTGATCCTTGCAAGTCTCAAGTCTGGTCGAGACCAGGACTTTATTTATAGAGTGTACTCAGTTAGCTACTGAGTGCACAGGGAAATTTGTCCCAATGAAGAGTTTTCCACACTCTTTGCTCACACCAGGGAATCAAACTCGGGACCTTCTGCGTGTGAGTCAGACATGCTAACCATTACACTATCAGAGTGGACATGGGTCATGGATTAGTATTTGAATAAAAATTTACTTGAAAAAGGCTGTTAACTGCTATTAAGCATACAGTGTAAGAGTTTGTACTTCCTTAATGAAATCTTCATAATGTTTATTTTGTAAGTTGATGACCGATAAGTCCTGACAATAAGTAGGAAGATCCAAGTGTATGAAGGAACTTCGGCTATTTTGATTGCTTTCTGTGTAAACAATAACAATCTATGCTTTCTTCCTTGAATGATGTCAAGCTGAACATTCGATTAAAATATTCAGGCAAACTACAAATGAGAAATAACATACCCTGGGTAGTTACTGAGCTTAGCCCAATCATGGTACAAGGCCACCATAGTGGGGCAGCCAGTAAAGATAATATACTGCGTCTACGAGGTCTGTCTGGAAAGTATCCAGCCATTTTGAATATCTCGAGAACAGGTTGTGCAGCCTTGCTTTGATGTAACTTGGCAACCAATCAGAGAGGACCTTACTGTGTATGCATGAACAGATACTTCCCCTGTGGGGTCACTCAGTCGACAGCAAGATGCCATTGAGTGAGTTTGTGTACTGTGTGACTATCACATTCATAATTACTGAGCATGCCCATTTTTCACGTCTTATGCAGGTTTTTCTTTTGACAAAACATCGCATCACCCAGGTTTGTCAATCCAGATTTGCTAACCTTTAATGAGTATAAAGACTACGGTCAGCCACCCTCAGACCTAATGATAAGAGAGAGGGTTCTGTTGACTGAATTTCAACCCAATCACTTGATAAATTAGGATCTATTACAAAAAAAACAAACAGACAAGATATTATTTACAAATATACAGATAAGGAACAGTATACAATATTTAAGATTAGATTCAGGTCACAAATCCTTCTATGATACAAATATTGAGATATGTCTAATATGTCATCCAACTGAAAGCCTGCTATCAAGATAATGTATAAAATAGTGGTTCTTAAACTGAATGCAGTAACCTCATTCTAAGCCAATCAAATGAAAGGAATAGACGTATGTGGTGTGGCTATTAAATAACGAGACTGGTCTTATGTAAGTCAAACCACAGAGTGCATGAGCAAACTATGTAGTATACATTGATCAATTGGCAAGGATAAATAACCCCTGAAAGTTTCAATCCTCTTGCATTTAATTCAAGATTTCAATAAACCTAACATTTATTTCAATAAGTGGTGATAAGAGAATGCTCAGACAAAAGTTACTTGAGTCCCAGAGGATGAGGATATGATCTTTATGTGAGTGAATCAATGGATTATATATATATTCTATGTTTGGATAAGAATTATCTGACAAGATGATATTAGTAATGACAATGTGGAAAGAAACTTAAATTGTTTGTAAAAATGAACAATTTATTTCATTAACATGTTTCACCGTGTAAAGGCTTCATCAGAATGAGTGGGAATCTGATACAATTTGTATTGGCACTCATTCTGAGAAACATGTTAATGAAATAAATTGTTCATTTTTACATTCAATTTAAGTTTCTTTCCACATTGTCATTACAAATATCATACTAAGGGTATATAAAGAAACAAAAGAAATAGAGCAGCCGGCGGTAATTTTCAAGGCTACAGTTTAACCAGCGCCTTCTATATAAATGTGATTTACCGTCTGAGCCACCATCACTTAATCATTCTTACTATATTGTGTGGAGCTTTGATTACTTTCTTATTATGTAAGACTTTGTAGGAATCATTTCATTTTTTATGAATTTCCACCACATCGATATGAAGTGGGTATCGGAACAAATTCAATCATTTGTAAATGTTTGCCATGTGACAACTTTTACTCTATACTTGAGTTTGAGCAGATCTGCCAATACTCGTGCTCTTCAAGTAAAAACGAAATATCAATGTAATGTGATTTACTTTTATTTATTTTGATTGGAACAGTTTTACAAACACGTGAATGCCAAACCTGTTCTTGAAGGTTGCATGGCAAAAAGAATTCTCGTATTATCT
>VCCN01006129.1:4530309-4546641 GCA_006491835.1 Architeuthis dux
CTCGCTGCAAAACAAACACTATTCTTGCTTTTTGCCCTTTTCCATAAAAGTGAAAAAGTGGCCTAAAGCCAGAGGCATAGCTGGAGATTTGGGGTGCCAGGGTGCTTGGTTCCTTGAGGGGCTCCCTCCAAAATGTTGTGAGATTTTGCAGTAGAAATGCAGTAGGTGAACTACCCCCCTGCTCTACCATTAGAGACCATGGGGACGTTTTCAATTACGCCCCCAGCTACGCCTCTGCTTAAAGCAGTGATGGCGAACCTACGACACACGTATTAGCAGTGACACGCCGCTGGTTTTTAGGTGATTCACGATGGACTTAGAAAAAAAACTTTTAAATTTCATTATCCTAGTTTTATAAGTATATTTTGAATTTCAAGTTATATTTTATTAAACTCCTAGTTTTATAAATATATTAGAGAAAAATAGACCGCTTATCTATAAGTGACACTCCAATAATAGGATTATTCAAAAGATTAAAATTTCGACACACCATGCTAAAAAGGTTCATCATCACTGGCCTAAAGAAAACTTTCGGAAAGCAGGGGATACCTGTAAATCTTTTGTGACCTTTACCAAAAAAAAATACAATTTTCCCACAAGTTAGTGGCGACTGCAGCAGCATGAATATTCAATCATAATTTTGAAAATATATAAGTATAGCAGCAAAACACAACTCATGTCAATGTTAGCAAGGTTTTTTTGTTTGTTTTTTTAATCAAATGCTCAACATGAACCTTACCCTCACTGACCATGACAGTGGGCCCTACCACAGGGGGGCCTCCCTCAGGTGGTAAATTAGGGATATCTGAAAAACCATACATGCATCAGAAAAAGGGGGAATGTAAAAGGGTGTGAAATAGAAAAGCCTAATCTTGCATAGAGAGAGATAGAGAGAGAGGGGGGATTACTAGATTTGGTGAAAAAAGGGAGATAATCCAAGCATTATGTCAGAGACTTACCCAACACAGGCATTGGAATAGCAGAGGTTCAATACCAGGCTCAAGAGGCTGGTATTGAACATCTGCCTCCAGATTCACTCGATTTTCAAATTCACCGTTATTCCAATGCCTGTGTTGGGCAAGACTCAGAGATAAAGCTTGGATTATCTCCCCTTTTTGGCTAAATCTGGCAACCCTGGAGAGAGAAGATAGTATGAGAAGATAGTATGAGAGAAAGAGAAAGTCAGACAGAGAATAAGAGGCTTAACCCTTTCAAGACTAATCTATTAAGGTGTATAATGCCTGAATTAAAATGTCTCAGTAAACTTCTAAAAGAGACCTACGGGACATATATATCCCAGTAGTCATAGAAACCTCAAGATATAAATATCCCTGGAGTCTCCAAAGGGTTAACACAAAAAAGCCATTAAAGAGAGAACAACCTTCATAGTGTTTCCCAAAAGCAGACAATGATAGCAAAAATATCGAAGTAACATTTAAAAAATAATTTTAAAACTGGAGGAAAAATACAAAATAAAAAAAATTTCAAAGCAAAAAGATTCTGATTTATTAATTTTTTTGTAAAAAGAATATTGACAAAAAACAAAAAAAATAATTTTAAAAAATTTTCATGAAGAAAAGTGTGAACTATATATATATCAGAATATAAGTCAAATTCCTAAAGTTCTGAGGTGCTAATTTAGGTTTAAGCTTATAATCACTGGATAAGCCAAGTTAATATGATGCTTTGCCCAAATGAGGCAGCACCACTTTCACCAGACAATCAAGTTTAACACTTTGATTTGAGGCAAGACAGACATTAACATTGATGGGGCCCAGTGCATAACACTTCTTGGGAGTCCTATTTTTGTATTTAACTATTATTTTCAAACAAATCCAAATAAAAATGAAATAATCATTAAATTATAATGTTTAATTTAATGTAAAGTCATTTATGGATCAATAATCTCTTCCTATCTAACATAAATCCTCTAAAACGTTTAGTGGAGACATTTTACTTTTTTACCTGCAAAGATGGGGGGGGGGCTAAAATCTTGGGGCCCTGTGCAGCTGGACTGTCTTAGGTATTGCACTGACCATGGGTTAGATTTCATCACACTTTTGAAGTGAAAGTATTTGCGTGGTGGATCATTTTTAATACCATCTTTTTATCTTTATATATCTAAAAACACAAAGGTTCTGTTCCACCATTTTGTTTAGTACCCAGGCTGATCACTAGATGGCAGAGTGTATCAAAGTGGAAGAAAAAGAAATGTCCCTCAATGAGTTAAAGGGTCTAATGAACTAATATGATCCAATCGTTCTTTTCTTTTGCTTTTCATGCTTAAAAAGTTGACTTATATTCTGATATATATAAGAGTTATAAACAATATTGTGATAAAAAAATTAAATGTATTTTTTTTTTAAAAGAAAAAAGTGAAGCCCAAATGCAGCTCTTCCAACTAAAATAACATCACCAAAACAAAGTATCTATACACAAATGTTTGCTTATACCTCAATGTGCATTATACTTCCAGCATTGCTAAATGTTTTTTTTTAATGCAGATCAGCTCTTATTTTACAAGTTAACCGTACTACTCACAGATCTCTTAATGATTCCACTAGGATGGAAAACATACTATTCAATAGTAAACATAGCCAAAGGAGAAACTTTTGAGAAACTTAGAATATACTTCAAGTAACCAGCTTTACTTTTTCTACGGCCAGGGGATTGGAAAATATAAGTTAAAGTAAGAGTTGAGGGCAGAAGAAGAATTTGTTTTGCAAAAAAAGTGTTTTTTGTGGAGTCCATGAAAATTAAGAACAACAGGATGATTTTTTTTTTAAATTATACACCGATTTACTCTGACCAGTGTCCTCATCTTGGTTGTTATAGTCACAACGTTTCGGCTGTTGTACCCTCCAGCCTTCTTCAGGTGTCTGTCCTAGTTAGTAACCTTCTGGAACTTTCTAACCGAACTCGATTCAATCCATGGGGCTAGATTGTTCTCATTCCACTGTCCATGCCAGGGGATATCTTGTATCAGTTAATTCTTCCTAGTTAATTTGTCCTTGCAATGTCGCTTGTCTGCCTCTTCCACTGAACCAGATTATATGACTTTTTTTGCACTACCTGACCCAGGAATTGAACTAACAACCACCAGCACAATCAAGATGAGGACACTAGTCCAAGTAAATCAGTGTATAACGATTAGCTTTGCTTGTCTTTTCAGCTCAGTAACTTAAAAGCAAATTAAAACGAAGGTGAAAATCAGGATGCTATTAATGTATAGTGGATGGAGTAAGTGTGTGTTTGCTTATCTCAATTTGATTCTGTGTATAATAATGATAATTCCTCATTTCAGACAAAAACTGAACCTAATGTTACTTCAAAGGAAGCTTTCTGATTATTCGCTCTTAGACAGACTTGCAATGTGCTATTCATTTGATTTTGTTTTATAATCTTACCAAATCTTTTCAATATGAAAGTTAGCAGAAATAAGATTAATGAACTTTCAGCAAACTCTTTAAAAAAAGAAATTTTGTATTCTGTACAGTATATGAATTCACTCGTGTGTCTACCCGTCTACACAATATCTCCAAAAGTTCTCAATGAATTTCAATGACATTTTGTGGAAGGGTAAGCAATAGGCTACAAAAGAAGTGATTACATTTTTGGGTGGATCCTGGTATGTTTAAGTTACCTCCCCTGAATCGTAACTATTTGTGAACTGATTTTCATACAGTTTTTAGTGACAATAGTGTTGGCAGAGGTATACGCACCTGAGTGCTTTCTAGTTTATATAAGCGACTGTCTATCATTTTGTCTTTAACCTCCCCTACTCCAGCCCAAATAGGAAAGTTACACAATTTTAACCAAACACCTCTGAACTAAATAACCTTTCCCTTTCTGAAGACAAGACCACAGGTTAATTAAACACACACCTGATGACTGCAGCAGGTTTAAATTAATTTGTCTGACCAACAACTTTAAGATGTCACTTGCACTTTTTTTTCCTCTTTTACTGAGAACATCCTGCAAGAATGTTGGTTAATAAAAGAAAGGACAAACCTTTTGCTTCAAGTCTTAAGTAATTAATCTAATTTAGAGAAGTGCGAGTGGTCAAGCGGTTAACGACACAGAGAATGGGGTTGGTGAGCTGAGTTCAAAACTCTGGCTGAGAAAGTTTGCGCTCACTTTGCACTAATGCACTTGGGAAAGGCATGTATCCATCTGTTCCCCCCTGCCAACACATCATGGGTCAGCATGGTAGGCTAAGGTCCATTAACCCCCATGTCTTACACTTACTTGGGGGAGGCCTAACAACGGACCTGATATGGGAAAAAGGCTGATATGGAAATAATATATAAAATAGAATAAAAAATTACAATTGAACACGATTTTTGATGGCTGATGCGGGAGGCTTTTATCATCAACCTTGATTTTCATTTATCAACTTTTGCTTTTTTAACTGCAACGAAAGTCGACAGTTCTATGAATGCCAAAAGCTTTTCCATTCAGACCAAATTTGAATAGATTCACAGCGTTCATAAGAAAGGAACGATAGAGAGAGTGGGCGAACAAAGAGGATTATTCTTTTTTACATAATTCTTTTTTTAAATCAATTCTTAAAAAAAAAAATGTGACGTACGAAAAAACGTTCATAATTTAAGAAGCTAAAATATTTTTTTTTAACACCTCATATTTTAAGCTTAGAGTTATGACCTATAACTTATGGGGAACACAAATAGATACACACTTCTTGGATACAAACAAGAATGTAGCAAGGCTCAAGAATACCAGCGAGTGTCCATTTTTAGAGAGTCTTTATTTTTAATCTCTTAACAGCTTTACATTATTCTTTTTTTTTTAATCAGTTGGAAACAAATAGTTTTATTACAGAAACAAATGTTGCCAAATGCTATCAAAAATTGTGTAAACAATGTTGCAGGTTTTCAACAGAGTCTATTCTTTTTGTTGTTATTAGTATACAACAACCTTTTAACTGAAAAACACTTAAATGCTGCATTTCGAATAGTATAAAGGGTAACAGGAATATTGAACATAAAATGTGGTTTATCGAATTTCCATTTATATTTATATTTTTTATTGAACTTATTATAATATGATTATTTTAGTAATTATGCATGACTGATATTTTTTTTTAATTAAAATTTTTAAAAAGTCTCACTCTAGATGCAGCACTACTACAAAGAACCCCTAGGGGTACTCGTATCCCCCATTTTAGAAACATTGTTCTAGATTATCACCCGAGGACGGTTAGAGATATACCAGTTAAAATATTCTCATCTTAAAGCTGTTGTAAGCTTTTATTCAAGTAAACATTAAACTGAGGCAAGTACTACACCAGGGACTGCTGGGAGATTCTCCCATTCACTTCAAAAATGTAAACAACTTCAGCCCATCAGCAACAAGTGCGGATGATGAACAGGAAACAGGTTAGAGATAAATAACTTTTTATTCCTGTATCACCTGTGGGTGAGATAGCAGTGTGGGCGGCGTCAAACAGGTTAGTCAGAGCAATGATATAATCTTTCACCCTAATTTTAATCAGAAAGTAGGACGTTTCATATTTACCAGACAGATTTTAAAAAATGATTACCTTATGTATGTATCAGTTTCAAATAAGACAGTTATCTTATTTCATTATATTCAAATTTCAAAATGGAGATAGTTTTTTCACCACGTCAACGGAGTTTGAATAAAACATTATTTTAATTGAATTTGACTAGGTTTTACCATCATCTTATTTCAGTTGTTTTTATATACAACTTTCAATTCAGGCTGTTGTTTCTACAACAATAAATAACAGTGCGGTCAGATAATAAAGAATAAGCCTTCGGTGAGAATCGAACTCGCACCTTCATTGCCAGAACGAGTCTAGTTTACGCCTAACTGCTTTTAGGCTTATTCTTTATATCTAACCACACCGTTATTCATTGCCGTAGAATTGAAAGTTGTATATAAAAACAACTGAAATAAGGTAAAAAGTAGTCAAATTTAATTAAAGTGTGTTGTAATTATTTCATCCACTAATAAGCAAGAGTTTAAATAAGTTTAAATACTTGAAATTTAGATGATATTGATAGACAGGGCTGAATTTTACATTGATGGGGAACCAGTGCATAACATTTCTTGGGGGCCCTTCTATTTTTGTATTTAGCTATTATTTTCAAACAAATCAAAACAAAAATTAATTCCCATACCATGACTTGAAACCACAACCAACTGATTGGTAAGCTGGTTTCTTACTGACAGAGCTAAATTGAGAAGTCTTACATATCTACAAAATTTATCTTACATATACGCAAGGGCTTATTTCATTCTAATAAATAAGTACATTTATGCTACAAAAAATCTATTTTTATATTTTTTTAATTTATTATATATACAATACAAAAGTTGCAGTTATCATCTTCAGTCGGAAGTGGAGTTGGAGTGGAGTTTGACCCTGCATCAGCCAAGCTTGTTTCAATTAAAAGTGGAAAATGAAGTTTCTACTTTGAGTGAATTCTAACAAGACTGGTGTACCCATGCTGTCAGAAGAGAGCTCAGTCTGGTCAGATATTCTCCCCTTCTGCTGGTACCATGTAACCCACTACTACCAGCCATATGATACTTGGAGAAAAGATGGGTGCCGCCAAGTTACCTCTCATGCTCTCTAAGATACCATGAATGGCAAAAGTCAGGCATGGCACCCTAACAACCTCCGAGTTATAGGACCAACCAACCATTAAAATTGATTTTAAACTAGAATAGTACTGATAAAAAATGACAGGATTATTTACGTATGAATTGGCACTTCAGCCTAGGATCAGAGTATCTGTGTGCTCTGCCTAGGAGTAGAGTGTAGTATCTATTCGTTCTGCCTAGGATCAAAGTGTTGCTACCCAGCACCTCTTAGTAGAATCAGAGTGTAGTATCATTGCTATCATTGAAAAGTGGTACACACACAAAATTTAAAAAAAAAAAATATATATATATAAAATTTCAGTAAGATAGACAAAAACAGACAAGACTTTTTTGATGAGCAAAAATTCTTAAAACTGCAAAAATATATTTTTAAAAAAAGAAAGAAATTTTTTTTTAGAAATGAATGAAGAAAACAGGTTTAAAATAATAACTAACTTACAATAAGTACAATTTAACCACCAATAACAATTATTTTAAATTCCAGTAAGATTATATCTTATAATGATTATCAGACAAAACTTCCTTGAAGAGCCAAAAATTTAAAAACAGCAAAAATATCTTTTTACAAAAAGAAAGAAAATTTTCAAAAATGAATGAAAGTAAACAAAAAGTTTGACGTATTAACTGACTTACATTAAGTTCTGTCTTTCTTTAATGGAAAAAAGGTAGAGTCCAAGCCAGAAATTGTCCTTCTTAGAGTCCAGCTATATTCATGACGACAGACAGGACACTAGTTAATAATGTCACTCTTAATAAATCTAACCACATCATAGGCCCCGGGCGGACAAGTGATGTCTTGAAGCTATTAAGGAACTGTCAGTTAACATCTGTTTTTAATTCATCAAGGTGAATGCTATAATCCACCTACTGAGTTGAAAAACAGCCAAAGATAACTAACTCCTTCTTGCAGCAAGTTGTTTTCCACGGATTACCTCCCTTAGTTTAGACGCAAACTCGGGCACAGTGATATTATCTTGTTAGCAAGAAGATAAGAATAGAAATGAAGAATGACAACATCAAAACAAGATCTTATTAGGAATTCGACTACGAACTCCATGCAAAACAACCGACAAGAAATATTTGATATTAATGTTTATTTGTAGGTGTGCATGCACCCAGGGCTGAATTTAACATTGATGGGGTCCAGTGCATAACATTTCTTTTGGGCCCTTCTGTTTTTGTATCTAGCAATTATTTTCAAACAAATCAAAACAAAAATGAAATATTCATAAAATTATGATGTTTGATTTAATGTAAACTCCTTTATGGATCAATAATCTATCTCTATGTAAATCCTTAAACAAATTGAAACACTAAAAAACATTGACAATAGAAAAATACTTTTCAAGACATATTGGGGGGAGGTGTAAATCTTGAGGCCCTGCGCAGCTGCACTGCAAGCATAATTGTTGAAAGTGGCTTCAAAGTTAACCTGTTATTAATCATTAATTTTTTACTAGTATTCCTTTCATCTTAATTTTTGTTGATTTTAATCACAACTACTCAGACCATTAGTCTACGGCAGCGAGTAAACAGTCTGGGTAAGACTCAAACTCACATTCTTTTTACCTCGGCAAGCCTGCTTATGTACTGCAACTGCTCTACTGATTGAGCTACCAGATCAAATGTAACCCTTTAAACCTATCGTTTATTTTTCTCTAATCGCTCAACGCCATATTTGTTATTGTTTTTATGTACACTAGTTGTATTCAAAGTAGTAATATTATCTTGATTTTTTTTTTCATTGTATGGAAGCACTGTCAACCATTATTAATTTTTGACTAGTATTTCTTTCATCTTAATTTTTTTATGCTTTTCATCACATATACTCAGACCGTCAGTCTATGGCAATGAGTGAACAGCGCAGATTGAAAATAAATAAACTCTAGGCGTAACTCAAACCGGTTATTAGTCGAATGTGCATATCATTCTATATTTATTTACATATCTATGTTGTCAAGAAATATCACTTAAAAACAATAACATTTAGAAGCTGAATAATAACCTACATTGTTGTCAGTAGTGTATGGTATTTGTTTTATAGGTGACACGGTTACCTGCTTTCAGTGTATGCTTCCCCACCCTCAAAGACACAGAGACAAGAGGGGTTTTCATTGAATTTTCCTCGTTGACTTAGTTGTGTTTCAGTAAGATTAATACTGCTGTACAAAATCATCTTCAGCCTGTTCATCTGAATTCAATTTTTTAAAATCCGTACAACAAATTTAAAGCTTGATTTCAAAATCTTAATATATACTAAATTGAAAAATATATTATGGGTCGCCCATTTATCTGACACATTTCAATAATATTTAACTAATTCAGGTAAAATTTGCACATATTACAGGTGTTAATAAAAAGTTATATTTGAAAAATTTCTTATTGAACTTTGTTAGCTCCATCTTTAATTATAGGTTTTTATGTAATCACCAGAATATTCAGTAACTAGATTCAGTCTATCTTTATATTCTAAACAAACCTTTTGTCTGTTTCCACTATAATTTCATCAAAACATCTAATATAAAATTCTAGGAAAATACAAGATAAAAAACTTCTATATTCACATATAACACTAATTTTATCTAACTCATCCAATATTATCAAAGTTCTAAGTAACTGAAAAGTGCCCGAGATAAATAGGCCATCCAATATATCGTTAATACTTCATTACCCTATTTTAAAAGTTTCAGGTTTCTAGCATGTACAATTCTAAAGTTATAGAGCTGCAAATGGGCACACATAACTAATTATTTCTAAAAATGATATAAAATAAAAAATATATATATTATACAGATTAAAACAAAAGCAGGAAACACAATTCAGTTGCTGTATGAACAGAGGAGAAAAATGAATGAAAAATGAAAGAAAAATACTGAGAATAATTAAGAAGAATTCAAAATTGACAAAAACATGCTGGAAGAAAAAAATCATTAAGAAATTTAAATTAAAAAAGTCAAAAAAAGAAATCTCCAATAATGGAAACACTATTAATAATAAATAACTCAAAATAAAAAGGAAAATACAATAAAGTTAAGTTTTAAAATAAACTAAAATTATTAAAATAATAAAACACGAATTACTCTAAAAAATTGCAAAAGATTAAAAAGAAAGATATGAAAAATTTAGGTTGATAGTTTCAGAGCAACATTCCTGATTATTATGTTACTTATATTATTATATTATGCAAATTAGAGTCCAGTCAATTTTTATCATGCTCCAGTAAAGAGGAGGAAAAAAAAAGAAGCATATCATCATTATTCGTTCTTGACACAAGACAGTTTCTGCATGTTATTTTACTGATAAAATGAAGTAACACTCATTGAGAAGAAAAGTATGTTTATCGAGCCATGCATCAAAATATCTACATAAAAATACAGTCAATTATTTAAATAATACATTTTGTTGTTCCTGAAGACAAGTATATTGCATGTATGTATTTTCTTAGCATGACAATATCACTATTAATAATTTTGACTAGTTTTTACCTTCATCTTAATTTTGAGTTGGTTTTTTAACACAACTTTGGCTCGGACCATAACACTATGGCAAGGAGTAAAAAAGCAACTAAAAATTAAGATGAAGTTAAAAACTAGTCAAAATTAATAATAGTGTTACAATACTTCATCCAATAATTAGAATAAATTAAAATTAAAAATAAATTAAATATCATTGTATGACAAAAAATGAAAGATATTGAAAATTATTTTCAATTTCAGTGTTCTAGAAATAATAAAATATAAATATTAAAATTCTAAAACTTCAAAACTTCAAAAAACCTTAAAATTAACGTTTTTATGAACGTAGTTCCATCTTGTGTATTGGTGTATGTCTTTTGATGTAAATTGTTTAGGCCATTTTCAACATCTTAACTGTTAGAACATGAACATCTCATTGTATGACAATATAAATCTTTAAAAAAGTTACATATGAAATATGCATAAATTTGCTTTCAAATTAGCTATGAATATTTACTTTTTTCTTTTTAAGTTTTGTAATTTTCCCTTTTTTATACATTGATTTACTCAGCCTAGTGTCCCCATCTTGGTTGTTATAGTCACAATGTTTCAGTCATTGTACCCTCCGGCAACTAGTTTGAGTAAATCAGTGTATAAAAAATAAGTGGTGCCCTTATGCTGGCTATGGCTTCAGCCATCACTGCTTGGACTCTATATATCATGTTACTACTTACTCGGAACATTTGCAAAATGTGAATTAGACTTAGAGGCAACATGCACCCAAAGTGGCATCACTCATTTCACACTGCTAAATCAGTGTATAATAATGATAACTCATCTTTGAAATTCAGACAAAAATTTACCTTTTTTGCTGAGAATAGAATATTTTCAAGAATGCTAAATCCAAGGAATGGAAAGTTATTAACTTTTGGTCTGTATTTCTTTGTTTTCTTAACACATTCACTACTATTTGGGAAATGGCAACATACAGCGTAACAAATAAGCACGTCTTCTGCTCAGTACCGCAAGGCAGACACTGAGTTTTGCACCTTGCTGTAGCTATTTATATTGCCTTAAATAAAACCTTGGAATGCATGTGTGTGTCAGAGGCAATATGCCGCAAGATGTACATGTGTGTGATGTGGCAGTGAACGTGTGAAAGGCTCCCATATGTAAGTACAGTGCCTGAAACATTGTGATGTAAACAATCAAAATGAGGATGCATGTCCCCAAAAAAACAACAAATTAATCCACCCCTATAAGAACAGGGTTCAAGTCCCAACAGATAAGAGAGACAAAACAGCAGGAATTAATTCTAAGAAACTGAATTCAATTTCATGATACATTGACAGCCATATGGGTCATGTAGAGGCAAGCATAACTTCTGCTCTTGCTGGAAACATTTGTGAACCTTGTTTTGACAATCATGCATTCAAAAGTTTTTAAAAAGAACCCCCCGCACATAAGATGGCCTCAAGTGAATATTCACATAAAATGTGACCTTCCAACCAGTTTATGCAGTAACTCTGTGGTTCCCAAACTTTTTCAATTCACGGCACCCTTAGTGTATAAAGATTTTTTGATGGCGATCAAGTCAGAAAAAATACTTTGTTTATATAAAACTTTCATTTTATATTAACTTACTCGTATCAAATAAACTTATTATTTTATTTAAATATTTAATTCAACTTAATAATTTGATCACACCACCATTCAGTAGATTCAGTCTACAATGAGGTTGCAGAGAATCTGGGGTTATTTATATACAACTACTATGCATGGAGAATGTACAACACAGTTCTAGAACAATCCAGAATGTAAACCTTGTCTATCAACTGAGTGACATCTAGTGTTGAAACAGTCAAGTTCAACATTAGTGATTCACTATGTGACAGTTAGAGGTCGCTTCCTGTTATTCTGACCGTACATCAACACATTGAATTACGATTGCCTGGAATTATTAAAAAATTATTCCGTGGCACCCCTGGGAGCTAACTGCAGCGCCCCAGGGTGCCACAGCATACACTTTGGGAATCACTGGAATAACAAATAAAAAAAATGAATATCTACATAGGGAATGTAAGATACTTACCTCTTCTCTTCTGTAACAGAATCACATCTGGGCTTTGAGTTTGTGGGAAGTGACTTAGCTTTTCTTCCGATCTGTTAATGATGGTAGCAGCCAGTCCCACTGGTGGTGGGGACAGTTCTTTGGCTGGGGACTTGGCGGCTGCCGGAGCTGTTGGAGTGATTGTCATGGTTGTTTCTACAGCTGGGGCTGGGGTTACCTTGTTTACAGCAGGGGGTGCCTCTCGGGCTGCAATTACCGGTGCAGCTGGGGCTGCAGTTATGGGTGCAGCTGGGATTGTAGCTTCAGTGCTGCCTCCTGAGTCTGCGGGTGGCTGATAAATGAAGGCACGAGTAGGGGGTGGTTCTGACTTGTTGGCACTTGATGGTTTCCATGCAAAACTTTCCTCTGGTTTTATCTCTGGCGCAGGCTCCTGAAATTTGACAAAGATTTTAAAATCACTTTAAATGAAATTAGGATGATGCTTTAACTGGAAAATAAACATATCTTTTCTAAACAAATCATACATCAGTGGGTGCAGGTGGCCTAACAGCAGCTTAGAAAATGGAATCAGCGAACCGTGTTCAAATTCCAGCTCAGACAGTTTGCAGTCACCTCACACTAATGCCCTTAGGAAAGGCATGTAGTCATTTCTTCTCCCTCTGAGCTACGGTAAATAGAAGGACAGTCTTGGTTCTTCAGCCTTGGTTGGCAACCAGTTTAGGAGATAACTCTATGGAGTGGAGTTGGAAGCCCCATGTCCAACAGGCTTGGACCAGCTATGGCAACTGCAAAGCTGTAGGTTTTTTTTGTCAGAGTAACCTTCTCTTAGATGGACTGCCTTACAGAGCTAAATGACCCCAACTGCCCTGCTATTTACCCATAAATGGGAGGGAGAAGTGGATTCATGCTTTTCTCAATGGCATTAGTGCAAAGTGAACATAAACAGGCTTGGCCGAAAACTTGAACTCAGTCTGCCAATTCAGTTTTCCAAGCCGGTAACTGTTATACCACTCTGCAACTTCAATTTTGAAGGTTAGGTGAAGAAAGAAAAAAAAAATAAATGTAACGAAAAGACAAAATTTACCTTTTTAGTTTCTTCGAAAGGTTTTGGAGAAACATCAAAGTTTGGCCTAATAGACTTGAATTCTCTTTTCACAGTTCCATTCAAAGAGTATGAAGGTTGCCAGACTGGTGCTACATTCTGGAACAAGGGACCATTCTCTTCCTCTTTTACGGGTGGTTTTACCTCTGACTGAAGTGGAGCTGTTTCTATACCGGGTTGCCACACACCTGGACAGAAATAGGGAAAAAAAATCAAATTAATAAAAATGGCTTTGTAGCAAAAGTTAGAAAAAAATGTAGTAAAGGACTGTTCAAAGATTTCTGGATGCAATAAGTACCTGAAGAAGACCATAGAACACATCTGTCAAAACTTAAAGTTAAAAAAAAAACGATATGGATTCTTCAGACCAAATATATTTCTACTTCTAAATATTCCGCAATATTTCACCTTGACATTTGGGAATGTCATAAAAAAAACAAAAAAAACAGCAAAACATATTGTGGAATCATTTTAATGGCTAAACCACATGTTTTCAAATACAGGTTGAACCTATTTAATATGGCATTCTGTGGTCCAGCACATTTGGAATCTGTCACCATTAGTTTGTGAATCTGTCACCAGGGCGGTGCTGTTAGCAGCACTAAGGTGGCAAACTTTGTTTACACTGCAGCCAAGTGTTTTGGTGACAGTCCTGTTCATTTCATATATTCAGCTGTATTGTATCCCTTCAGCATGTCGACCAAGAGGTGCAGAAGATGGTGCTAGTGCTAAAAAGCTTACAAACATTATCTATGCTTGAAGAGGTGGTGTTACTGGAAAAAATTAGACAAAGGAACTTCTGTAAAGAGTTTGTGTCAGTACTATGGGGTCGGATTGTCTACTGTGTCTGATTTAAAGAAACAAAAGGAGCAAATTTCTAAATATTTTGTTGAAAAACGAGTCTTAAAAGGTCATTTTCTGTAGTCCAGCAATGACCAGATCCCAAGCTTGCGAATTAGAAAGGTTCAACCTGTACTAGGCAACAAATTCTTTCCATTTTTATTTGTCATATTTATCCATTGAATATTTTAAAATTAGAACTAGAAAGCACTAAGAGAGTGCATATCTCTGCCAACAACATTATCATTAAAAACTTGATAAAGGAGAATTGAAAAAAATACATAAAAGAATAAAATAAAGGAATTGAATGTACAAATTTATATTGAGTTATCTCCCTTAAATTTGAAGCCAATTCTTTTAACTGACCTATTTTTTTCCATGACTGTCTACTGCAGAATAATAAAAGAAATATCTCTCAATCGGAAACAAATTCCTGGATTTGATCAATTTTTCCTTAGCCCATGGGTGAGCCTTACACAAAATTTCATTGAAATTCATTCAGAACTTTTGGACAAACAAGAGTGAAAACATAAATGCATGAAAAAAAAAAATCAAAAAAAATCTTTCAATCAAAAAAAATAAAAAAAAATATCCTAGATTTGCTCCCAAATCAATCAATTCTTCCTTAGCCCATGGCCCACCCTTCCACAAAATGTCATTGCAATTCATTGAGACATTTTGGTGATATTGTGTGGACAAACAGACAGACACAAGTGAATACATATACCTCTTCTGAATTCACTGGCAGAGGTTTAAAAGGTGGGGGGGTCTTAGAGTAAAATGTTTCTCATCTTTTGATTAAATAGTGGTTAATAAATCTCACTTACCTGACAATAATGATTGAGATGTAGACTTTTGTAGACTATAGTCTAATTGATCTCAACAACATTTAGTGAAAAAAAGGTTTTGTTACTAAACCCAGTTGGCAGGTTGAAATGCACACTATTATTGGGTTCTTATATTACCAGCCTCCAATGCAGCTTTGAACTAGGGATAAAATGTCTACTCCATCCAAAAACAGTCTTGGCAAAATTCAAGAAATCTAAATATAATCTTTGAAGAGAAACCAGAACAAAATTTGCTGATGCTTTTTGAGGTGGAAAATAAAAAGTGGCATGTGTTCAAAATTGGCTGCATCTGGTTTTGAGATAGTACACAGTTTCTGACTGTCAGATCTATATTTTTAGTCAAGGCTTTTTTTTAAAGATACTTTTCCATTCATCATCAGCATTCGAATGAAGAATTTGGGGAGGTTTTCCATGTTCATTGCAGGCCCTCGGGTGGGACCACGAGGGTGGTTCAGGGAATAACGCCTCAGGCCTGTTCTGGGGTTGAGATAGTTGCATATTTCCCACTATCATAAGTGGTTGGTTTCAAGCCCCAGTAATAGCCAGGATGAATGCTGATTATCAAGGCAGGCCCTCATTTGAAAGAATGAAACAGCAATCTTCCTAACCCACATTTCTATCATTTAGCCTGGTATACCATACTAAGCTAAGCAGAGAAGATATCAAGAACTGAGACTTGAATATTCAACCCAACAAAGTCAATAAATCTACAACCCCCGTCCACCTTGGAAGCTTGGGACCGCATATAGGTGGCTTCCAAGGTGGACGCGGGTTCGATCCCCACACGAAGTTCGTTTCTTTATTCACATTTACGATTTGGGACGCTCGTTTAGTAGTCGCTCACACCGACTCCGGGCAAATATAGGCTCTCACTAATAAGTGTCATTATAATTATCATATTCTGTCAATTGGATATACAATTATCCATAATTTGATTTCATATATATATATATATATACACACACACACACATACATACACACCAACAACTCTCTTTACCCCCTCCCACACCAATCTGTGGAACCTACTTGGCTAAATGGATACTCTGACCTCAGATTGAACTAGAATTACCCAGAATTCACTTATCACAACCAGATTTGGGTCAGCTAAGAATTCATCATAAGATTCAAAAAAGACAACATGAGAAAGTTACAGATAGGATGTCTCTATGTCTGTAAATATTTCACCAACACTTTATCGATGTTAAAAGACTGACTTAGATTTATATCCGCCGATGATGAAAACATGTACAGAAAAAACATAACTAATAAAATTCCATATATACACACTATACTCCTGTTGTCTCAACTTTAACAATACATACATATATATATATATAGTCAGTAAATAAGTAAAGTCAAT
>VCCN01006129.1:4556852-4575867 GCA_006491835.1 Architeuthis dux
GATATCTGTAAAAAAAGGAAAGTGATGTATCCACACACTTATAAGTAAGATATTCTGATACCTCTTGACACACCCAAACCCAGATAGTCTTTTTTGTCCAATTTGGTATTTCATAGATTATATTAGCTTACAAGTGGGTGTGAAGAGTAGCAGCCTTGAGCAGTGCCGGGGGATGTAGTGTGGGGGACGTGATGTCCAACTCAGCCAAGAACAACAAGACATTTGTGATTGGTAGGGGGGCTTTATCAACCTCCATAAAGAAGAGCCTCTTTCATTATGCATAAACAAACGTCTTATACAGGAAATATATGCTAAGAATTCTAGGACATTAACACATTTTCTGTAAGTAAACATACATATCAACGCATATACGTATCAGGTAATTAAAAAAAAGTGTTCATAAATAGAGAAATAGATTTCAATTGACTACGATTTAGATTTATAAAACTGAGATTGAGAAAAGAGAGAAGGTAAGATTAAAAAAGGATCAATTCAAAATTGCATTATTTAACCCTTTCAAGACTAACCTATTAACTGCGAATGACGGAAATTTCCGTAATTGCAGTTCTATGGCTAACTCAATAAAATTTCTGTTTTATTATGATTGATGGCAACTCAGTTCTATCTGTGAGTCAGGGCTTTTATCTTACATTGGATAACTATTACTCTTCATCACCTTCCACAGATAATGGGTTATGGTGCTTAATGCCCAAATTAAAATGTCCCAATAGACTTCTAAAAGAGATCTATGGGACATATGTATCCCAGCAGTCATAGAAACCCCAGTCATTATATGTCCCAGTCTTGGAAAGGTTAATGAAAAAGTGAAGAGGATATGGAGAACATATAGGTGCATCTACAATTTGTAAAGGATGAATAATAACAAATATAAAGAGGGTTACTTCAATCAAATTAAGAAAGCTATCTAAAAAGTTTAGATTTTCCAGAAATAAAGACAGGGAAACATACTGATTAGTAAAAATAGATGAACATAATTTCTACTGTTATTAAATGAATAGTATTTCTTTCATCTTAATTTTAGTTGTTTTTCTATGTAGTGCATTTTCTATAGCACTGAGCGATCATGGAAAAATGAAGGATAAGTTTAATTAAGGTTTAATTAAGAGTTAGATTTGATCTTCTGCCAACTGTAAAAGCTCTGGTAGCTCAATCTGTAGAGCAGTTGCTGTATATAGGCAGGCTTCTTGAGGTAAAGGGATGCGAGTTTGAGTCTCGCCTAGAGCTTATTCTTTATTTCCGATCTGCGCTGTTCATCACTGCCGTAGGCTGATTAGTTGCGATGAAAAGCAACTAAAATTAGGATGAAAGAAATACCAGTCAAAAATTGATAATGATTGACAATGCTTCCTCTAATAACAAGACTCGTTGCTGCAGGGTCAAACTGCACTCTTACTTCTATTCTGACTGAAAATGAATACTGCAACTTTTGTATTGTATATATAATAAATAAAAAATTATAAAAATATTTTTTTTTCTATATTTATTTATTAGAATGAAATAAGCCCATGTGTACATGTATGATAAATTTTCATTAATATCTAAGACTTGTCAATTTAGCGCAGGCAGTAAGACACCAGGCTAACGATCAATAAACAGTAGGAAAGACTTTGTCTTGGATTTTGACAAAAAATAAATCAAGATAAAACAGAATTTCTGTCTGAATTTTTAGACGAGATGTAGTTATACAAATTTTTATTTTAGACATCTATCAGAATTTTTGAAACAAGGTATTATTATTGTTGTTATACAATAATTCTTTAGGGCATTTACATACCCATCTTAGTGATTCAGTCCAAAGGAATCGTATAATTAATGTCACTATGTGTGAATTCATATAATCATAGGTACCAGACGCGGATCCAGAGGAGGCAGTCAAGGGGATCCGGACCACCGCCTCTGGATCCGCCCCTGCATTGTATAAGTAAGGTCAGCACTGGTGAATCTATATAATCATAGATACTCCTGCCTTTACCAACTGTTGCATGTCAGTCACTTCAATAAAAAAGAACGTACTTACCTTTTTTGAGGAAAGCAAACGAATCAAAGGTGTTAAGTTCCGGTTCTGGAGATTCACCGATCAAGTTGGTAGCTGTTGCTGTCAAGGTAAATAATTCACTCAGTCATCACTTGGAAAATTAAAGGCTCCATTTGCAGAAGATTATTAAAAAAAACACATTTTTTACATCCTCGAAGAAAATACTGATATTTTGGTAACTCAATGACAACGCAAAGGGAATTCTTTTTTTTTTTTTGTAAGATAATAAAGGGGGAAAAAAAGACCAAATAAAGATTTTTCTTTAAAGCATGAAGAAAATCATAAAAAATACAAAAACAATATCCAGCTTTTTTTTCCTGTATTTTTAAGATATAAGGTAGCTGCTGTAAAGTTTCAGGTCTACACGCAGAAGAAAAAGAGGAAGAGTTGTGAATTGAAGGAGACTCAGTGTTTACAGAGATTAGTTACTTCCCATCATCAACAACATTATTATTATTTGAGAGAGAGATGCCCAGTACATCAGTTTTGCCTATCTCTTCTAGTATCTCTCTCTCTTCTCTCTTTCTCACCCACAATCTCACCCCTGGTGCCTCCACACCCTGTGCTAAGTATTCCTACCCACTTTTCTCTTACTGAAAAAGATGACTACAAGATAGGAATGCATGGTGAAAATCTCTGACCTTCTCTTTCAAAAAGTTACACAGGAGGTTAAGTTATAATAGACAATTTTCTGGAAGGTAGAAAGGAAAATTGCTAGAAGTCTGGAAATAAATTACCCCAAACTGTTTTGGTTTTTTAAAATTTGGTGTTCTAAATGTGAATCTAAGAATGAAATAAATGAAAGATAAGGAATTAATAATGATTGCTGCATTTAAGAAATTTGAACACCGTAAAAACTTTTATATTACAATAATATTCTATCCTAATTGATTTAAATACTTGAATTAGAATATGCAATATTTTAGCTGAAAGTTTCTGTATTTTAGTGGAATGTGGCATCATAATAAATGTAAAAAAATAAAACGGGGTTAAACTGTACATGAAGCACATCACAAAAGTGAGACAGACATACACATTCATACTATCTGGGAAGGAAATGATTGAAAGATACAGACCAAATGATTGAAAGATACAGACCAAACGAATGAAAGATAAAATGGAAAGTGTGAGTGATGAACTAAATGTGTTTTATTGTAGCAAAACAAATTCTTTTTGCATCAAATGAAGACAATGAAAATAGGCAAAACACAAAGAAAAGCAATTATGGAGACTAAAAACCTCAAAAGAAAGAAAAATATTTTGAAGACTTAAAAAGTATTCTTATTTTTAAAGAAACTTGAAAAAACGATGAAATCATTTCTTTGATAAAATAAAAAAGAACTGGTCTTGTCTGAATTTTGTTAGATGGGGTGTTTTACGTGACATGTGTAGTATGAGGAATGAGCATGCTCCTCAGGAACTGGTTTTAACATTCAAGAACAAAAAACACCGAAAAAGGTCAAAGGGTACACAACCGAAACGTTGTGGAAAAACAAAGACACGGAACATGGTCCAACTACACCAAATACAAAGATTAAGTGACAACGTATTTAAAAATTGAACATGGTTTTCCAATTCATAGAATTGCTGTAACAAAGATTCTAAAAATTCAGCAGTTAATATGAATTCTGTTAGAATTGGATAAATATTTCAAAACAAACAGGATAACACATACTTGCATGAAAATTCTGATTGAAATAAGAGGTTGAGAACAGATAACATTTACCATTAAAAATTCCTTAGATTTGGGAAAGAAGAATTGAATAAGAGAAAATGTTTCTCTAAAAGATTTTTAAAAAAAACCATTAAGGAAAGGAAATTGTTCCAGTAAATCTTGCTTTATTCCCAAAAAACTAACCCTCATAAAAGAAATAATCATCTTATTTTAATAATGCCATGATTTAAATAGCAGAAACGAAAGTCAGACCATAGATGCACTATTTAAACAGGAGTTCAGTTAATGTTAAAATAAACACTGCAATATGAGATATGTTAAAAAAATGTCTTAGCTTCTTAAAGAACGAACGCAACTGTATATCACATTTTGATTTCGAGAATTGATTTTAAAAAAATAACAAACACATTCTTTTATTACATCATTAAAAAGTTACGTTCAATATGTTGATAAGTAAACTTGTCAGTGATGACTAGAGAAGTGTAGTGCATCTAAAAATTACAACAAACGTCCACACATGAAGAGAATTGATAAACATTAATTCATAACGCTACAAAATAAAACTAGAAAGCACTCAGAGAATGAATACCTCTGCCATTGTCACAAAAACTGAATGAAAATCAGTTCATATATAACTACGATGCAGGGGAGGCAACTTAAGAAATTCCTGGATCTGACCCAAAATTTAATCATTTCTTTCTTAGCCCATAGCCGATCATTCCACAAGATGTCATTAAGATTCATAGAGAAACTTTGGAGATATTGTGTGGACATATAGCTACAATGCAGAGGAGATAAATGTAAAGATTTCCTGGATCCGTCCCAAAATTTAACAGATTCTTCCTTAGCCCATTGCTTACCCTCCCACAAAAATGTCAGTGAAATTCATTTAGGACTTTTAGAGATATCGTGTGGACAGACAGACACAAGTGAATACATACGCATCTTCTAACTTTGTTGGCAGAGGTAAAAAATATTTCTTATAAATTTATTTGAAAACAATAAGAAAATATCAGTCATATTTTATTTCAAATTTAGCCGGCATTTTGAAATTTTTAGGATAACAATATAAGAAACACAATGATATCAATACAAAAGAAACACTGCATGGTTCAAAACTTGTGAAAAAAATGGGTTTTTTTAAAAACTTTTCAATATCTATCTAAATTTAACCTAGAAAAAAAAAAGTATATAAATTCAAATGCTTTTAAAAAAAATATTTCTTGTAAAGATATCCACACATACGAAAAATTAAAATATATTTATTAACTTCTTCCTATATAAATGCAGCTCACAAAAATCTCACACACAAAGCAGGATATTATATTTTCAAATGCAAGTAATCCCTCATCTAAGAAAGATTAAAATAATGCTTTTCAAGAATTGGATTATAATTTGAAAATTCATAATCTTTACACCTCTAACTCTTAACTACAAGAAATAACAGGAACCAAAGGGAATATAATTTTAAAAAGCTTTTATATAGAGGTTTGTAGTGGTTAATTTTTTTAAAAAATTTATGGTTATTTATTGAATAGAACAAATGATATCTTTGCTTTGCTTCCCGTTACTTCTCGTATTTTTACAACGACCACCTCTAACTTAGTATTTCATTTATAGAAAGCAAATATTGGTTAAATCATTTTCAAAGCATTAAGACACACCGCAAAGTTACCTGCGTGAATAACTGTAAGCAGGTTTCCGCAAAAAATCAACTCCCACTCTAAGAAGCTGTTACACTATGGCACCACTAGTCAAAAAGATGAACAAGTAGGAACTAATGCCTGCTTCCCTACCTAATTTTAGTTGTGTATATAGAAAGAACGTGGAGAAGAAGTGTCTACCTGTATAAGGAGTAGTAGAATGAATGATGATGCAACCAGCAACTGATAACATAAATAAAGAGTTTTGTAAGAAGGATGTTTGCTCCATCTTTTTTTTTTTTGGTTGTTTTTCCCACTCTCATTCTAACTCACTCCAAGACATACATTCCTAAATAAGTGGATGTTATGATTATTTGAGGTTCGGCTATTTATAAAGCTCTAAAGAGAAGAACAAACAAGAAATGATTATAGCAGACAACATACACTTTCATTCAGTAATTCATTTACTATGGGAATACACAGCAGACAATAACTCTCTCTCCCCCTCTGTATGTATGTAGCACTTTTCCATGTGTACAGATACTACACTCTGATCTTAGGCAGAGGGCTGGGGAGTGAAACTTTGATCCTATGCAGAGTGCACAGATACTATGATCCTAGGCAGAGTGCACAGATACTATGATCCTAGGCAGAAGTGCTGATTCATATGTAAATAATCCTGAAATTTTTTACAGGTATTATGCTAGTATGAGATAGATAAAAACCATTAACATTAAAACTGGGAGTGAGTTCTGAAAACTGACAAATTTCACAGAGGAAACGAAGGTGTTATGGATTGAAAGCAGAAACAATTACTTGCGGAAATTATTGTTATCTAATTATTTCGAATATTCGACTAAAACGAATTTTTATGATTCCAGTGTAGCCAAGTATGGTTTATTATTGATAGCTGAAACTGTCTTTAAAAATGACTAAAATCAGCTAATTTTTTCCATTTCCAACTAACTTGTCAAAGAAAATAACTATATACTAAGAATCCAGAACAAATTAATTTTATCACAAAAGATAGAAATATACAAGAGAAAGATTGGGCAAAAAAATCAAAGTGGAGGTGGGCTATGCAATAACTACTTTGTAATTCCTCTTTCTCTGCGACATAAATAAATTTGTTAATGTCTTACAAAGTAGGGAGTGGAGAGGGAGAGAGAGAGGGAGGTAAATATTCTGTTTAAGATCTAGTACTGATCAAATAACTACAATTACCTATCTGTAACAGAGATCTAAGGGGCCACCCAACAATTATTAAAACAGATTAAACGATGATAAAAACTGTAAAAGGAGGAGGGTTAGCAACTCTACCCCATAAAAAACCTACTTGCTACTGAAACTAGCAGCAGAGTGGTTGCGGCCCTATGCTCTACACTGAGTCTACAGAAATAAACAACAAATTAATGGCAAAACAAGTTAAATTTAACACCTGACAGCAATTAATACATACACAGTTTAGTGGCAAATGAGAAAGCCAGTCATAAAACCAGGTAATCTATTTGTAAACAACTTTATGCCAAAAATTATGTGAAAATTGACCCTTCAAGGTTAGATTATACTACAACACACAAATACAAGGTGTCATTCACAATTAAGAGAGTAAAACACAACCAAACGATAAAATCACTTTGGTTAAGTGAAACTTTGTCGATACAACACTGAATGAATGGACTGTCATTTGTAAAACCTTCCAATCATATTCTTTCCTACTTGCAATTGGTTAAGTAAACTGTAATTATAATTGTTATTCTACACACAGACTACTTTGGGTATTGGCTCACCTATTTTTGCAAAGAATCACTCAAAAGGTAAACTTAACCTTTATTGTCCAGCCCCAAATTGGCCAGAACTTGAGAAGTTAAAAAAAAAACAACTTGGTGATAAATGAGAAGAATTCAGGGAAATGCTTTTTTTTCTTTATATTCTCTGCTGAAATAAGGGGGGGGGGGTCTTATAAGCCATCAAATACAAGTAAATTGAAAATAATTGCTAACTTGGTTACTAAAGTAAATTAACATTTTTGGATTTTTTAACTCTTAATTTCATATTTTACAAGTGTTTATTGGTAAAAAAAAATTCTCCATCCTTAAGCCACCACCTAAGAAACTAAAAATATAATTAACCCCTCTATATCTAGAAATACTAGTATGTAAAAATACCTGCCTTGCACCTGCTAGCCTCCCCTGACATTCAAGGGGGTTACAAGACAAAAGTGATCAGACGGGGAATGCCATCATCTGGTCAATCTGTCGTTACTACTTTTCAGAGTTGCACCACAAAAACTGGTGACCCAGTCCTCAGTTAGAGCAGCGGGGCCATTGCTAAGTTGCTTCCCTTTAAGTCTCTGAACCATGCCATGGAGCAGGATACCTTTCAAATTTAAGCTTTTATTCAATCCACGGGGATAGATTATTCTCATTTGAAATTCCCAGAAATCTACCAACTATGACAGACACCGGAAGAAGTCCAGAGGGTACAACAGCTGAAATGTGATTATAACAAAGATTCTGACACTAGTCCAAATAAATTAGTGTATAATAATTCCTCATCTCAGGAATTCAAACAAAAGTCTGGATGGCATTTGAAAAGGCATCAGAAACCAGTTTAAAGTTTAAGAATAAAGTTATCTTCCTCCAATTCCTTTAATTAAAATAAACATTTTTCATCCAAGACAAAAAATCATTTGTGTGAATATGGAAATTACAAGGTCTTCGTTTTTTATGAGGCCCAATTTGCTCAAAGAATAAATAAACACTGATGTACCCTGCAGGATCAATATGAAATACTAGGAGTTATAAGACTCAAAGACAGAATATGAAGAATCAGAGAGTGCAATGTTCTTGAGGAAATGGTAAAAACAGAGTAAATATCAACCATATGGAACAACCATCATTTGAGATAAACAGAAGAGTGAAATACAATTCAGCCTTAGAAAACGTGTATTGAAGAATAAACAAGATGACACTCATTTATTGGGCGTTCATTAGAGAAAGGTCATTTCTTGTGCTTAAGACTGAAGCTTTTATACTCCTTGAAAAGTGTTAGGCAGAAGAAATACATATCAACAAATATAAAACGGAGCGTGTATCCATATATATTTTTGTGTGTAACATTTTTCAATGAGCATACTGGGCAGAGCGCACTGATACTCTGATCCTAGGCAAAAGTGCTGATCCATAAGTAAATAATCCCATTGTTTTTTATGCGTACTAAGCTAGTATTGTTCTAAGTTGTTTTTCTTTTCAATTTTTTTATAACAGACATATTTTTAATGTCTAAAGATAATTGCTTTTAGCCATTCCCAACATTAGTAGAGTTTAATCTAATGAATCTATTATCCATATACAGGAGGTCTATCCCTAATTTTTTTGCCTAAAAATGTGGTCATAAAAACTTGATTTATACACCAGGCATACACAGTAATACAATCCTAAACTGTTAGATCTTTAAAAAAATGTTTTCTGCTGACTTTATGAGTAATACAATAAGTACCTCTTTGGCTTATCATGATAAACAACAAAATAAAGAATAACATTATTATCTCCCATTCTCTCCCTTTCTCATAATGAAGTTACAAAAATAGAATTGCTCCTGTCCAGAGGAGCTAAGCAGTTAAAATGGCTGTAATGGTATGTGTCAGATTTATTTGGCAACATTTCCAAAACAAAAAACAATGTTATTCATCGTAATTATTGCCAGATTTACATAAACGGAAATTTCGATCAGAGACACCTGAGTCATATGCAAGGCAGCATTCTTAGCTAAATTTTATGATTTTCTTTACTTGGTTTGTTTATGGGAAAATCTTGGAGCCCCCGAAGAGTAAGGGAGATAAAACTTGAAGAATGGAAGGCAGGTGGGTTCAGATTAAAAAGAGAGAGAGAAAATAGATTTGCTCTTTGCCATAGAGTGATGGCCAAAGTTGAGTTGAGATAAAAAACAAAACTAAAGAAATTATGATGGTAATTAGTAGTCAAAATTAATACAATGAGAGAATAGAGGACTTACACAATTAGGGAGATACCACTGAAAGTACGAGTGTGCTTGTATGGCGATACATCTATACTCACTAAGGCGTATATGAAGGCGCTAATGTATGTACAAATATATGGCACTGTATGTACAAATGATCATGTACAAATGTATGACAATGTACAAATGTATGTCAATGTATGTCTGAAGGTGCATCAATAAGTCTGCAGCCTGACACACAGTTATTAGCTGAATTTTGATCTGAAATTTTCACTATATAATGTCCGGTGTATGTGATTAATATTCACCACTGAATTAAATGCATTTACAAAGGAGATTATTCTTAAATATAAATATCTTTTGCAAAAAAATATATCCTCGTTTCAGGCTACAGACTTATTGATTCAACTACTATGTACAATATATGATCATGTATGTTATTTGTTTATTCCTGTAGACTCCTTGTGGAGCACAGGGCCATAACCACAGCACACCAGCGGTTAATTGCTGAGGTAATGATGCTGTGGTTTCAGTAGTTTTTTATGGGGTGAAGTTACTAGCCCCATGCCCAAGGCTAAAGGGCTCCAACTGCCCTGCTATTTACCCATAACTGGGGGTAGAAGTTGATTCATGCTTTTCCCAAGGGCATTAGTGCAAAGTGAACACGTGCAGCCTTGGCTTAAACTAGAACTGTTCCAATTCCATTTTCTGTTCTATTAACCCACTACGCCACGTCATATGTATATATAAATATATGTAAATATGCCAGTAAATATTTACAGATATATATGCACATTTATAAGCATGGTTACATACTTAGTATGTGTACTTGGGCATATAAGTATTAGCAAGAGAGATATGTATAAGTATAAGTATATAGATATGCTTGGATCTATAAAAATGTGAGTGTGTACATGTATATAAATTGAATGTATGCTTATACACACATCTAGAAAGCACTTAGAGTGTGTATATTTCTGCCATAACCTAAGTAAAAACTGAATGAAAATCAATTCATATATAGCTATGATGCAAGGGAAGTAACTGTAAAAAGCATTCCTGGATCTGCCCAAAAATGTTATCAATTCTTCTTTAGCTCATGGCCTACCCTTCTACAAAACGTCATTGAAATTCGAGAACTTTTGGAGATATTGTGTCAACAGACAGACACAAGTGAATACAGTGGCAGTGGTAAACAACAAACACTTGTCTCGAAATGACTCCAATGAATCACATTTTAAAAATACATAAGCAATCACAGTAAACAAAAAAAAACCCAGACAAACAAACAAAATACTGACTTTAGTCATCGTACAACTACGCACAGATAACAGCTTCTGTAGAAGAAAGAATTCCTGCAAGACCAAAATAATGGTGCAGTCTGTGGAATATAATGTTATCAGTGCTTTACTTAAACTTTGACCTCTGCCAAATAAAGTCCAAGAATTGGAGGAACCAGCTCTGATTAGTGAAAAAAGATGCAGCTGCAGATCCAGAGGTATAGGGATTTTTTTGTCTATAAAACAAAGGTCAATTAATCTTTATTATTATTATTATTACTGGATGAAGTAATTGTAACACATTATTTTAATTAAATTTGACTAGTATTTACCTTCATTTTAATTTCAGTTGTTTTTATATACAACTTTCAATTCAGGCCACTGTTTCTACAGCAACGAATAACAGCGCAGTCGGATAATAAAGAACAAGCCTTCGGTGAGAATCGAACTCACACCTTCATTGCCAGAGGGGGTCTAGTTTATGCCTAGCAGCTTTTACCAATTGGCCACAAAGACTTAATGGATTAGCAGAAGCTGATTCCTACTTTTAAAGTCACACCTTACATCCGACACTCTGCGCCATATTTTTGTTGTTTTCACGTATGAAAACTAGAAATATTAAAAAATTAATTATTATTATTGGATGAAGTAATTGTAGCAAATCGTTTATTAAATTTGACTAGTATTTACCGAATTGAAAGTTGTATATAAAAACAACTGAAATTAAGATGAAGGTAATCAAATTTAATTAAAACGGTCAATTACTTATGACAAGAGTGTATAATAAAAGAAATGATTTATTCGGTGTATTGATCTTTATTTATGCACTATTTTGTACCCATAATCTTTTTATAAACCTGAAATCAAATGATGCTATTTAGAGTAAGAGCGATATGACGATTGCTTTTTCGGTAAAGTAGTTTTATTAACGAACCTTTTTTAGATGCACTAGCATCTCTAGTGGCAATCACCTTCACTGACTGCACATACCAAAATGTTAGTTACATCTCTTGCTAAGTGTTAACAATGTTTTTAGTTGCGTCTAGATGTTGCTATTTAGAGGATCTTTAATAAAATAAGTAATATTTTAATAAAATTAATGTTGAAGATTAAAGTCACATTTGATTTATTAATAATATGAAATATATTTCCTAGATTTTAGATATATATCTGGAGAATCTAGATGTTTCTTGGTGTTTTAAGATGTTTTTTGACTCAATTTTAGATGTAAACTTGAAAATAAAGTTAGCAACACTGCCCTTGCTAGATTTTCACACAAGAAAAGAACTAGTGCATCTATGGTCTGATTTTCAGGCTTTCTTTATCTGAAACTTTAAAAATTTGCATTTGTGGCATTAAAACTTTACTGCACAGCATAATGTTTTCTTGTGCGCAGTTTGGATAGATTACTGCTTGTAAATGTTGTACAAGAAGCCATCTTTATGACATAAAATAAGCAAATAACAGAGATTGAAACATGAAGAAATCTAAATGTGAATAACAAAACTAGGAGTTAAAATCAATTCAAAATAACGATTGACAAACAAAGAAATAATCATCAATGAACAAAGACAAAGTGAGCTTTCTGACACATCAACATCTATAGGAGTCATGCATCTTTTTTGTTTTTCTTTCTTTTGCATTGTCAATATGTATTAAAGATAAAAAGGAATCAATACAGTGATTAAGACTGACACATCAACATCTATATGAGTAATGCATCAATCTGGGGTTTTTTTTTCTTCTTCCTTTTGCGTCATCAATATGGATTAAAAATACAAAATGAGATTTTTCACACATCAACATCTATACGAGTCATGCATCAATCTTTTTTTTCCTTTTGTATCCTCAATATGGATAAAAGATACAAAGTAAACATTCGACACATTAACATCTATACGAGTCATGCATCAATCTGGTTTTTTTTTTCCGTTTGCATTGTCAATATGGATTAAAGATAAAGAAGAATGAATACACAGTAATTAAGACAAAAACATTCTTTCCAATTCCCCCACAGAAAAGATGGGGGGAAAATTAAAATAGACAAAAATATCAGCAGAAAAAACAGTTCAAAGAATTACAGAGTGAATAATTACATAAGCAAAACTGTTTTTTAAAATTTACTCGGAGACTGCAACCATGCATTCTAGCAGAAATCAATCTAAATTCTAAAAATATTCTATAATCTCCGACCATTTTGGATATGTAATTATATTTTTATTTTTTTATTCACATAGCCAATTCGCATGCACATTGTGTAAATGCTATTCTAAACAATACACTAAAATGTCTATTATTCAAGGCAAAACCAATGAAGAGAAAATTAAATAGCCACACCCTAAGAGTACAGGTTGTACCTCTATAATCTGGCACTCTGTTGTATGGGACGTTTTGAATCTGCCGCCTTTAGTTTATTGATTGGCCACAAGAGTTTTTCATTTTGGTTTCAAATCAAGGTTTTAACTGTAATTTAGTAGTTTATAAACCAACTTGTTAAACTGAATGTGTAAAAACCTAACCATGGTTTGAAACCGAATAGAAGCACTATAAATTTGACAACTTTTGGTGTTCATTTTAGCATAAAATTAAACATATTCATTAATGTTTTCTGAATTTTATAAATTAAATAATTAAAAAGTATAAGCAAAAAAAAAAAAATTTTTATTATAATAAAATTTATATTATATGAATTATATTAAAAATATATTGTTCTATTTTCCACATTATTAGAAAAATGGTTAAAAATTGAGAAACTGCTAAAATTGATTACGTAATTGTACAAGAAGAGTCCAGCAATGGCCAGGTCCCAAGGTTGTTGGATTTAAGAGGTACTACTGTACTCCTAAAATTAATCTCAGTGGATTGAGGAAAAAAATTAATGCTAAAACGTAGGAACAAATTATCCAACAGAAATCAAAATTATTTGTAACTCAGGATAAAAAAGTCATGCAATTGAGAAGGCATGAACCCAAATAACAAGATGAAGTGTAGAAAATGGTTAAGAACAAGAATCACAAAACATGCAAACACAAATCATTTCATTACAAATTGTTTTATTTATTTTACTACCTGAAAACCCACCCTACTGATGGGATTTTCTGCTAGATGTCTACTTTATATGGTTGAACAGAAAGATAAAGATTCGGTTTAGCTAACCTGATGGGCAAAAAGTAAGGTTCAAGTTTAGCATTATACTTACATTGTAAATCGAACCCCTTGCTAAAAACTTGAAAAGTTTTGGAATTTTCCAAAACTAAAAACATGCTCCGGGGGTCCTATTAGTAACCACAGAAAATTTGGTGGCCATATCTCTAGCTGTCTTTGAGTTATGTGATGATGGATGGATGGATGGATGGACAGACATTTGCGCCAGTTTAGTAAGATGCATAAATCATTAAACTAGAATAACCAAAATCACTTCATCCTAAATAAATTAATATGACGTAAATAAACAAAATACTATGAATTCGTTCATACAAGATAATATAGTAAAACTAATAATAACATAAATAAAATTGATGTATAGTTTATTGATGAACAGAACCAAGCATCTTTTTTTTGTTTTTTAAACTATGGTTTTACAGCTGGATTTAATTCCATCTTCAAATATTTAGCTGCCAGTTCTGTTAACTCCAGAACACAATTTGTTAAGATTATAGCGAAAATTACTGCTAAATCTAACCTTAGAAATATCTGAATTGTTTCCTGATTTTGAAAGTTTATCTCAAGAAAAAAAACAGACACACCAAAAAACCCGGAAAACCCCACAAAATCAAAGATATTTACAGTCTATGTTCATTAATATGAGCATAAATGGCACTTTGACCCAATAAATGGCAAGTTAATCTACAGGATAGAGTAATAGTTGTATGACCAGTTGTATAATATATTAATGCATTTTAATAATTTATTAATATTTTTCAATCTCATTTCAGTTAAACTTAAATTTTTTAAAAAGAAAAAAAAATAAACACTTGCCCTGCATATTTTGGTAGGGTAGATTTAGGATTTATGGGAAAGGATAAAAAGCAATTTAAGGAAACAAAATTTGTATATATTTAATATAGTAATTTAAAATTCCTTCAGCAACAGAAAGATAAGTCAGTTGTAAAAATATAGTGTAATAAGTTACTTCCCTTGGCTTGTTGAGAAGCCCTTGTCAAACGTATGCCGTATTTATACAAATCAACGGGAAGTCAACGCCCTAAACGTAATTATAATTTAAAAATTTCATTTTCTTGTTTTTCTAGAAACTAGAAAGAAAAAGAAAACAAATTTTGTATAAAGAAGAAAAACTAATTTTTACAAATTATAATGTAGAATTGGACAGTTTTAAACATGTCTACATTTATTGGCAAAACATCAATTATTATGCCATATTTGATGCTAGGTAATTTAAAAAACTTTAAAATTCTGTAATAAAAAATCTACTAAAAATAAACTATCCAGCAGATGATTTCATCTTTAAGGAATGAATTAGAATTAATGTTATTAAAGAATGATTTATCATCAGAGATTCAATGATATAAGATGAAAAATATTAAAAAATATAGTGTGTAATATACATGATTGAATATTTAAAGAAAGGACTAATGACAGCTAGAAATGTTGAGTCAACAGTTTATAATCAAAATGTCTTGTGTCAACAAACTCAATATTTTGCATAAGAAACCCTATTAATTCCGGAGACCCAGTTAGTACTATCCATATTATAATAAGCAACCCGTCCATCTGTCACACCGTCTAGGGTAGACAACTTTAGCAGAAAAAAAAATTTCTGTTCAAATCCCAAATCAATTTAATAAAGTTTCCAGTATTTACTCCTTGATTACTGAATTTATTTATGAAAAAGTTACTTTGTAAAAAAAATAAATTAGTGGAAATATTTTTTTTTACATAAGAACCCCCTCCCTTATTTAATTTTATGATATCTCAAGAAATATTGAACTGAACAATTAATTCCATTTCTAATATAATGGAAGAAAATAATTTTCTTCATATTTGGGGAATGTGTGAAAGACTTCATCTTCAGGTGAGAAATCTATAAAACAGGTTTTGCTTTAAATGAATATATAGAGCCTATCATTCTAGCTATATGTTTGTCTTTTCCCATAAAGAATTTAATTTTTCTCTGATGTCTGTGAGAAAACCCAAATCCACCAAGAGTCACATAGTCGATCAAAGTTTTGATTTCTGGATTGCAGAACAATTTTTATCTCTTCAATTAGGCTCACAAATCTTGTCAGAACTTTACTTTTACTGAGCCATCATACTTCTGTATCTTAAATAAGGTCAAATTACTATTTTCAGTATCTTCTAGTAAGGCCTTGAGAAGACGGTGTTGCAAAGGTGCTGCTCTAATAGGGTTTATTATTTTAATTACTACATCCATTATGTGTGCAAACAGAAGCACCTTACCATACAAAGAGCAGAGGCATATCTATTGACTTTGCATGCGTACTGTCAATGACACTGCACAAGACACTAGTTGGCAATACACAAAGTTGATACACTTTGCAACATAAGTATCAGAACCATATTTAAATATTTTTGGCTTTCTTTTTTCATGTAATGTTTGGCTTCACAGAAGCTTTAATCCGGAGACTTTGTCCTGGCCTAAAAAAGAGGGTTATGGGGGTACAGGGGAAACCGGGTGGGACAAGTCGTGCGCTCAAAGAGTTAAAATATGTAATTGTAACATTAAAAAATTAAAAACATCAAAGGTAGTATTAAAAATATATTGGTAGCTAGTCTGTGAGGGGGGGGGGCACACAAAACGGTCATGGGCACAGGACCACTGGTGTAAACCTACTGACACAGAACACAGCTTTAGGTATACCGTTAGCAAAGCAATGAGTATTTACTAGTAATTTTAAACAAAATCATTGATAATAACACAACAAATTCCAAAGGAATTGAATTTAAATTATTATCAGAATCCTGAAAACAAATGGGTTTTTTTTCCTGAAGGAAAAGTGGTATCGTGGGAGAAAAGGAAGAGAGCAAAGGAAAGGGGAGATAATCTACAATCCAAAGCGATCAGGCTTCTATCTATCTTCATTCAAATTTCCAAGTTTGGACATCTACCTAACTCATGCCAAGTATTGCAAGCATTAGTCACACAGTTTCCCATTCCACCAAGAGGTGTTTTACAGCTACCTGTAGCGATAGGACTTTCAGATACAATGGGTGTTGGTGATGGCTGGGTTGAGGGAGTCTGTGATTTGGACTTTGGTAGAATCTGGATTGGTATGACTGTTCCCTCCGAAGTATCAACACGCAGATCCTCACTAGGAGTAGGAGATGGAGCTGTTGACTTCTGAACTGGGATCTCAATCATTTGCGTGGGTGACATTGGTGTGGCCACAGGCAAGGGTGAACTGCTGGGGGAGGCAAGGATTAGAGTTGGGGACATGACTGGGGCTGGCACTGGAGACATTGCTGGGGTTGGTACTGTGGATATTACAGGAGCTGGAACGGGATACAATACTGGGGCCGGCACAGGAGACATTACAGGGGCTGGGACAGGAGACCTTACCGGAGTTGGTACCGGAGAAACTACAGGGGCTGGCATGGGAGACCTTACAGGGATTGGCACTGGAGACATTACTGGTGCTGGCACAGGAGACCTTACAGGGGTTGGCACTGGAGATCTTACAGGGGTTGGCACTGGAGACATTACTGGTGCTGGCACGGGAGACCTTATAGGGGTTGGCACTGGAGACCTTACAGGGGTTGGCACTGGAGACCTTACAGGGGTTGGCACTGGAGACCTTACTGGGGCTGGTGGTGGAGATAATACGGGGGCTGCTGCTGGAGACACTATTGGGGTTGTCACTGATGGTGCAACTTGAACTGATGCATTAAAGGGAGCTGGTACAGAAGGTGCCAATGTGGCTTGTGTCAGGGGGATCAGGGGTGGGCTGTATGCCAGTGACTTTAAAGGCTTAATAGTTGGAAGAGAGAAATACAAGTTTGGATCTTGTGTTGGCTCATTGACTGACTTAAAGACAGTTCCCATTTCAACTGGAGGTTCCTGTTTTTCCGCTGCCTTGTTGAAAGATGCGTATGAAGTGGCAGTGTAGGTTGCGCTACTTATGCTAGGACCTTTAGCAAAATTAAAACCAGCACCTTTGGGATCCTGGACCGTCTTGGGCTCCTGTTGTGCAACTGGTACAGGCCTTGATTGCATCTGCTTAACATAGATTGAATCTGGGGCAGGGGGCTCATAAGGAGGGGGTGGGGGGAAATGTGGAGGAGGTCCTGCTGACTGAAGACCTGGGCGAAAGTGCGGAGAGGGTCCTGCTGACTGAGAGGGTGGGGCAAAGCGTGCAGGAGGTCCCCCCGGCTGAGGCGGTGGGGCAAAGCGTGCAGGAGGTCCCCCCGGCTGAGGGGGTGGGGCAAAGTGCGGAGGCGGTCCTGCCAACTGAGGGGGTGGGGCAAAGTGCAGCGGAGGTCCTACTGACTGAGGGGGTGGGGAAAAGTGCTGAGGTGGTGGAGAAAAGTGCTGAGGTGGTGGAGAAAAGTGCTGAGGTGGTGGGGAAAAGTGCTGAGGAGGTCCTGCCGACTGAGGGGGTGGGGCAAAGTGTGTAGGAGGTCCTGTCAACTCAAGGGGTGGGGGGAAGTGTGGAGGAGGTTCTGCCGACCCAAGTGGCCTAACTCTGTCAGCATCTAATTAAAAATTAAAAATTAAAAGTGAATTAGTATTAAGAAAAGTATTTTGATGGGGTTTTAGTTTCTTTTTAAGTTTAAAAAAAAAGAAGGATTTTATCGATTAATGTTCTTGAGTGAGCAGAGAAACTACGCTAGATCATCAAATGTTCAACTGAATCAAGACGAAAGATACAAAAAGAGGGTAATGTCATGCTTTACGTTTGTAACATAAATTTCACATTCCAAACACTGAATTACCTCCCTTATATATATTTTTTCCTAATAAATTATATTGCATTTTGGACTTTCGTTTTTTATTTCTGATGCACTGACTATTTATTTTTGTTTCAGACACCATTGAATACATTCCCACATATCAGGCATTGAATGAGCAAGATGAGCATGGGTATGATTTTCAGCGATAATCCGAGGGGCAAAGGGGATTTCATTAGTATGAGTCGTTGCTGGACGACCATTTGGCATAATTGAGTTTATGAAGAAAGTCACATTGTAAACAAATTTAAAACAAACTTTTTTTGAAAAAAAATATTTTACGATCGTAAACTTTGACATTGCCTTTTTCCTGATGAATTATATTGCATTTCGGATGTTAAAACGTCCAAAATAAAAATAATCATCGCATCAGAAATTGAGTGAAAAATAGAGTCCAAAATGCAATAAGAAAAAAATATAAGGGAGAATTTGGTCAGTCCAAGTTGGAGGCTGA
>VCCN01006129.1:4583604-4594232 GCA_006491835.1 Architeuthis dux
TTTTTTTTTTACTGGTGGCAATTCTGTGGCATAAATAACTCCCTTCTTACTAACCCTATGATATGAAAAGTGGCCAAAAGGCCTTGCTTAGGGTGATCAAAAGTAGACAACAACAACAAAAAAACCCATTCGCCATCATGGACGGGATAACTCATAAGTTCCCAGTCCAGTACTATGGATGAGATAACTCATATTACGATAGTGTGATATGCTTTCGCAAGATATTTATCTTAACACATTTATGTATATATTACATATTCTGTAATACATACAAGTTTCATTTTTATGAAAATAAAACATTTAAACATGCAATGGAGACTTTCTATTTTCATCCTTTTTTATGAGAAAAATCAGACACAGAAGTTACATTAAAAAAGATACTTAGTAATAAACAGGTTAAAAGTGAATAAAAGTATTGAAAATAAATCTGAAAGAGAATAGAATTTATAAGTCATAAATCAAGTTATAAATATACTATATATAAGTAAATACATAATAAATATATATTAAAAAACTGAATGCATACAATAAGTAGACACTTAATAAAATGATCATGTCAACAAGTAAAGTGGTCAATTAAAATCTGAAAAATTTCAAAGTAGGAAGGCCAAAACTGATATTAACAGTGAAGCAGACATTAGGCATTGAATCTAAAGATTCACAAAATGCAGTAGCAGCAGCAACAGAATACTGTACAAAGAAGTAAAGAATACAGAACCTGACCATTCCATCTATATTATAATGATCTGATTTCTGTATGTTTCTTACCACTAGGCCTGTTCCAAAGGTGCATGTTTGGAAGGTCCATACTTTATGGTGTGTGGAGCTTGCCATAATTGTCTGTCCATCGTACAAAACTACGGCTTCGAAGTATTTTGGTTACTTCTCTTCAGTGTTGCCAATTTAGATAGTTTATATCTAAATTTAGATAATTCTAAAGAGAGCAGAAGTCAAGTGTGATAATTTATAGAAACTATGAAGAAAGATCTATAATCTGTAATTTTTTATTTTTTTGTTTTTATTAGATTTCTCGAGAACTGCTGATCCCCAAAACCTTCAAACTCGACACTGCACTGCCTTGTGTGCTGACTAATGTATCTTGCGAATGTCAACTTTGTACAATGGCAGTTGTCAAGTAATCGCGGTACATGCAAAGACACAGATAAAGATTTCTTCAATTTGTAGTTAGATAACCAAGGCCAGCCCAAGTTGAGACTTGAAATTTGTGCATGGGTTTCATGTGCCCTAGACAAGATTTAAAATTTGCACCCCCGGTTATATTCTAACATCTATCTTTTTCAGTTTTGAGTGCACCCTTAAGACTTTTGTGCCCTAGGCAACCGTCTAGGTTCGCCTAATGGACCAGCTGGCTCTGACCAAAAAACAGCACATCATATCAAAATCTTTGTTAGCGCAATACTGATAAAATGCTTTTTGGAGAATAAAGCAATTTCCAGTCCAATTTGCAATTTAATAATAATAATAGTGTGGGGTCTGTGTTTGTGCTAACCCCGATAATCTATATCATAATGATCTGATTTCTCAAGGGAGTTAACTCCAGTTATATTATGAAGCTTTTATTTTCAGATATGTGAAACGTTCCAATTGAGGAGGTGTCAACATTTTTTTTTATAATGATCCGATTTCTGTACGTTTGTAAGACAACAAAAAATGGCACATCATAGCAAAATTTTAGTTAGCACAATACTGTTAAAATGCTCTAACTAGGAGAATAAAGCAATTTCAATTTGCAACTTAATAATGGTATGGGATCAGAGTTTGCGTTCATCCCGATAATTTATATTATAGTAATCCGATTTCTCAAGGGAGATAACTCCAGTTATATCAAATGCTAATTACAGTGTAGTTTCCTTTATTCATTTGCAAATGATTATAATATAAATTCTATAAATAGGAAGTGACTTCATATCAAGCTTAAATGACCACCAAAGGTGGCCTTTAAGTGAGTTATTAAAAAAAATCAAACATTGCCGGATACAACATAAAATGCATGACCACCCCCTTGGCCGGATGCAAGTGGGGTACTTCCACCCTAATCACACAGCTTAGAGTGTACTCAATTAGCTGCGGAGTGCACAGGGAAATTTGTCTTAATGACGAGTTTTCCACACTCTTCGCTCACACTGGGAAGTGTGTGTGAAACAGATGTGCTAACCATTACACTATCTGCGCGGATTGAATACAATATACATCTGAAGAAAGGGAGAGAACATATCGGCCAAAACGTTGTAATGAAAACAACAAATTTATCAAATAGTATTTGGAAATGATCAAGAACCGTTTTCTTTTATGAATAGAAACAAGGCTGGAAAAGAATTTAAATAAAGCATAGAATTAACAAACGAACCAACGAAATAAAAATCTCCATGAACATCATGCAGAAGAAAAATCAGACAAAAAACAAGGCTGCCTAGATTACTCAAACTGTCATGTTCACCTTTGTCAGGAGAATAAATTGCTTCAGTGCAGGATCACATATTGTACTGTGAGTAAATGTCATTAACCACTGCAGCTTTAAAAACCATTCTGATTCTGTGCCAACCAAAAGAATTCCTTGAATCATGTGTTCATCTCAACCCCACCACCCAAACAAATCTTTTTAGGTATACTTTCCTGTGTGAAAGTTAAATGATAAAAAAGAAAAAAGCAAATGGCTACAGGAAGGAGTGATGAGTCATGTTTAGTACCCAACACTTAAACACTTCTTTTCAAAGAAGTCTGGCATTTGTGGTACTTAGAAAGTGACGCAAACTCAAATTTTAAAAACCAATGAAAATATTATAATGCATCCAATGCACTGGTATTATGAATAGGGTCTGTCCACTGAAGCTCAAAATGGGCAGCTATGGTCTTGGATGAGTTCAGTGAATGGGAGCTCTCCCAAATGAAGAACCAAAAAGGATCAACAATTTTGAGTAATCTCTGCAAAATTCTCGCAAAATTTTAAATAACCAATAAAATAATTCATTAAAAGGTATCAATCCAAACATGAAAATGCTTCAGCAGGAAATATGTTGTTTTTTGGGGGGAGTGGGGGTGCAGAGCAAGATCAACATTGAACGATAACAGAGAAATGAAGATGAAGTGATCAGAAAGATCAGCAGAGTTTTGTTTTTTTATCGAGATGATGGAAAAAAAAATGTTTTTTTCACCATAATGAGCTTTATGAGTCAGTTAAGTGTGAACGTGTAAACACACAGTGAACACACAAAAAAAGTGCCTCATGTTATACAAATTTCAAAAAATAGTAAAAAGAAAAGATTAAAAAATAAAGAATTAAAAAAAAACATTTGGGGTCTGAAAGGGCATGCTAAACATGAATCTTCATTTTTTGGGGAGTCAGGGGTGGCTACCTGGAATGTCGGCGCCGAGTTTGATGAGACGTTGCTGTTGCCGCAGAAAGAGGCTCATGCCCTTTGACTTTGGGGAACTGGGGACCGACGACGACTGAGCCGGGAACTGGTCTTGGCTGGTCGTTCGGGAATACTGACGCTTGACTCGCGGAGATGCTGGAGCCGATTGGCCAGGCCGCGAAGTAATCAGCTTTCTCGAAGACGGAAGTGTATAATTCGGAGACACTAATGAAATTAAATAATACCAAATAGTTCAATAGCTCATCAAGACTAAAGCTTAATAAAAAAAAAAAAGGTGTATATTTTTCATCAAAAATATTGAAAAAAGCATGAAGATGAAAATTATAAATCCTAGAATTCTTTCTCAGCATCTGATACTATAGTAAATATAATTTAGGTTACCTATAAACAATATTGAAAAAAAAAAAAAAAATGAGAAACATCTAATTTCTTTTCCTTGGATGCAGGGGCAGATCCAGGATTTTGAACAAAAGCAAAGGGAGTCCAATTTATTTTTTTACTCCATTTGTCTAATTAAACAATGGATATTTTTTGTTTTTAAGGTTAATTTATGATTACTTGAGAATATTTTAATTTTTTTTTTTTTTAAATTTATAAAATTCCTTCATCTAGATATTTGAAAATCTTTTTAATTGTGCTTTGCCTGAGTAGGGTTGGAGGCGAACCCCCCTTCCACCCTATATCCGTGCCTGTAATGAGTTACTTGTACACAATTTGGTAAACAAATGAGAGGAAAACATACAATAAGTACATTTTAATTTTTTCAAAAATACCTTTTTAGAGATTAAATAAATTCCAGATAATTCACTATACATTTTAAGCAAAGTTTTTAGGGGGGATAACTCAGATATTAAAAAAAAAAATGGTGGTGACTGGTTGTGTTAATAGTGTTGGCTTATTGTTTGTAATGACGTCATTATTTTGAATCATTATATATTAAACCTTGGTCTAGAAATCTGTGTCACCTCTGGTCCGGTACAGTATTTCAGAACAATTTAGAAAATGTATTTTAAATTCCAATGCTGTTGGACCTTATAGAAGTAAGGGTTATATTTTTAAAATATCATTCAATTCCCTTAAAAACTAATGATCCAATCACAGCACAGCTGGACTTCAGGATATTAAACTCAAACATCACAAAAAATACTCGCAATCATTTCTGAGTGCTTGTATCAAATAAAAACCTTACAAGTCTCATTATCAAGGGATTTATTTACCTCCCGACGAGGGCAAATTAGGCACAAGCTCGGATTAACATGGGGGCTCATACACGTACATATAGGCAAGGACAAAAATTGATGACCAGTGTCGCAAAGGCATCAGGAGTTATCCCGACCTTCCCCTTATAGTGCAATGTGGAGGTGCTGCTCTAGGGTCGGAATCCCCATGACTAGCTCATTTCTTTTATGCTGCGTCATGCCCAAAGATAAGAATATGACAGAACAGATACAGCATGGAAAACTATGGAGTAATAATTGCACCCACCCACCACCCAAAATATAAATACAGGTGTCACAAAAGTCATAAAATAAGTTTTAAAAATCTAATATTTATTAATTTTATTCATATTTCTAAATGAAAAATAACAAAAAAGGTAAATTTTAATCTAAGTTAATCGGCAAGAAAATAGATTATCATTAAAAAAAAACATTTTAAAAACACTTTTGGGACTTGCTAGTATTCATATCTAAGGGAAATAAGTTTTAAATATGAAATTTATAAAATACTGTATTTTGCAGCATATAAGACATTAGATTCAGCATAGAATATATTGGAAGGAGGTGCAGGTAGTCTAATGGTTAGCAGCACAGAAAATGGAATCTGCAAGCAAAGTTCAAACTCCAGCTAAGACAGTTTGTGTTCACTTTGCTAACGCCCATGGGTAAATAGCAGACAGGGCTCTTCAGACTAGGAGAAAAACAACTCTCTATTCAAACAGGGAGAGCCTAGCCACTTATCCAGCATCGTGAAAGGTTGGCAATGGACAGAATAGAGAATGTGTTCCTGAACTGTACGGATGACAGGGCTCAGGTGAAGCTTCAATGGGCTTAGAATAAATTGCTCCCGTAAAATAAAAGAATAATACAACTGCTGTCTCCACATCCCCACAAGTACAAGTGAAAGATTAAAAAAAAATATATATATATGAAAAATAAAAATTTAGGTAAATTTTCTGGAGCCTGGGGGAGATTCACTGATCCCAAGCTTGACTTTCACCATATAGTGTGAACGTATGTGTCTAATTTGCATATCAATTGTGGTGCTGTGATGTTAGCCAATCATTGTATAATAAGCTCTCCTTTGGTTTGGGAATAGTGAAGACATTTTGCAGTAAAGCACATGTTTGTGAGGAGAACGAGATTGGAGATCTTTAACACTGGTAGCAGAGCGTATGGCGACACAGTATGAAATGGCCTCCCAAACTAGAGGATGGATCGTTGTTTGAAAATTGGAAGAAAGACATTGATATCTAAGTGCAACTTCAGGTTGTTTTTGAGGGTGAGATTTAAAAAATGTCTTATATGCTGCAAAACATGGTAACATTAAAAATATAAACAAACTTATTAACTAGTTGAAATGGTCAAAGGATGGATATAAAGATTGAATAATATGGTAATTGCTTCATGCCATTCCAGCTTATGAAAGATTTTTGGTACTTTCCAATTTCGTGGGTTGGGACAAACACGAAACAAATCCCTTGCAAAATATCCAGGTGTTACCCGAAACAATAACTGTGCTGATGAATCCCATCATATTAAAATAATTACGCAGCGTTCCTGATTTTAATTTTAATTTCATAATTCTTTCTAGAATTTTTATTTAATTCAAATTATTTTATTGACTTTTTTTCTTTTTTTTTTAAAAATCAATTTTGCAAAATTTTATTTCAATTTATAAAAACAAAAGTTATGATTTTTAATCATCGCTGTCTCGTGACATAGCATTTTAAAATTTAAAGTTTAAATTAAAATTTAATCCAATCCCCATGAAAAAGAAATCCACACCAGTCGTAAAAATCATAAGTACTTTGACTCATTTCATTATTAATTTTATTTGCTACTATTTACCTTCATCTTAATATTCTACTTGATTTTTATAGCAATTTATTTTAATTTATTTGCATTTTCTTTTTATTTCAAGTTTTTGTAACATGGATTTAGATGAAATTGTAGATAAGTATAACACATATGAAGCCACTGGAGACTTCCTACAACAAAACAAATTAAAAGATGTGAAACTCTGCTGTGCAACATTTGCAATATAGAGAAATGAGAGAGGTGAAGACAGGACATGGATAAGAGATCAAATGGCGCTGTCCAATACATATGTTAATAAACTGTTTTGTATTAAAATGAATTATATAATTATATTATAATAAAATTATTGTGTTTGCTATGTAAATTATTGTTTGTTTTGTAAAAAGTTGAAAATGAATGAGAATTTAATGAATATGGCAGAATTATCTTCAGCACAGTTATTGTTTCGGGTAACACTGGGATAATATTTTGTAAGGGATTTTGACCCAAACCACAAAATCAGAAAGTACAAGATTTTTATAGGAATGCTCTACTTTCGGATCACGGGGGAAGCCTATAAATGGTTAATGGTAATAATGAATAAAATAAGAAGAAAAATAAACATACAATATTCAAAATTATTTTTCAACAAGACTTAAATACTGATCCTGTGTGACAGGAATTGGAAAAGACATCTTTACATATCAACAACTTCATTTATACAAAAATGGCAGTAGTATGATCTTAAAAAAAGACATACTGTACTGCTCATAAGTAATTGAACAAACTCAAACTGTGTTTCTTGCATATGATTGCATTCTTTCCATATATGTATTGGTCTGCAAGTCTTCCAATCATTTATTGGGCCTTTGTTAAAACATCTGAACACACGCCCATTATATTCTTTTGGCTGAGTTTGGTTAAATACTTGTTTCCAATGGCTGACTCCAACTTGCAGCAAGGTTGCATTCTTTACAAACACTAATTTAAGGCTATTTAACTAACTACTCTGGCAACTCTTCAAAATAACAATGTTAGTTAGCATTTCCAATCTCCTTGCTGATTGATTCTGAACAAAACTTTAGCAGGATAGAAAAAATTCTTCTTTTAATTCATTTAACAATTCAATTTTTTAAAATTTTTTCGTAAATTTAGCATTGAAAACAACAAAACATGCCTAATTGCAATCTTGTTGTGCTGATAGCAATACAATTTGTTCTGTTTCTTGCATATAGTTCCTGTTTTTAACTCTTAAAACTATACATGCAACATTTCTGTTTGTTCAAATACCTATGAGCAGAACTGTAAAATAATGGATATGTTGATACATGGGTCTACAACCAAAACATGAATTATGATAGCAATCATTTATGGAAAGTAAATTAATAATTTTTTACAAATAAAATAATGTCATTACATAACAAAAATTACAAATTATTTTTATGTCAACAAATTCACTGAGAATCTACGAGTCCTCATTGGGAAAAGATAAGTTAAATGTTCATTGATTAGTAAAATATTCCACATTTTCAATCTGAGATTTATTTGTCATTCTTTCAAAGATTTATTCAAAATAAGGTTATGTGATTCTGTTCAGTAAGTTAAATAATCTAATTATATAATATGCCAAGTGTATGTCTATATTTTTTGTCTCATCCAAGGGAAAAAAACTTTCAATTTTTAAGCAAGAGTTACTTCCCTTAGAGTATTTCAGGATTTCATTATTTGTAAGTGAAAAATGAATGTAAACAATAATATTTGAATTCTGTGACAATTTCTCAATTGGATTAGCTTCATACCTTCTCTTTATATTCTAAGCTTTTACGTAATTGCAAAATAACTTAAACATTTTTTGATGGCAAGGGTAAACTAGTGTACAGATTAAATTTAACAATTGTCTTTACACGTAAAACCTAGGAGAGGAGACACTGCCATGCTGATCTGGGCAGATTTAGAGTTGCCAATCTCGATAAAAATTGGAGGTTTTGCTCACGGCTAAGGTTCTTGAACCATGGGCTAGTAGGAGACTCCAAACAGAACCCCCCACCCCCTGGATTGGTGCTATCTTTGGATAGTAGTACAGTTGCTTTGGCACCTGGTTATTTCAAGCTATAACAAACTATGACAGATGTTCGTAAATGATACAAACTTTACTGCATATCGGGGAGACGATGAACATCAGTCTTCTAGACATAGGGACTGTGTGATAAGTAGATTACTAGAGCCGTGTACCAACCCTATTCTGAGAGCTGGCAAAACCTTTCATCCTGGAGCTCTGAACATTCGAACCCTACCACACAAGAACCAAAAGGTGAGCCTGTTGCAACATAACATTGATGTGTATGTCCAAAAGAAAGATCTGGCAGTCAACATGTCCAAGTGGAAATGGTGCATCAGGAACTTGCAACAATCAGCAATGGCCAAGTTGATGACAACGATTTTACACCTACAGAAATTGGGGGTTGTATTATACATAAATAAGGGGTTGAATTATACATGAAAATAAAATATTTTCAAGAGCTTTTTACCTATAGGAATTTGGTGTTGCATTATTTCAAAATATATACAGCAAAAAGACTCTTGCTGTAAAATAATCATTAGCAAGTTAATCTCACAGATTCATTTTTGATTCCGAGTGCTCCACTATTGTGGCCTTGCACCAAACTAAGCTAATTAAATATCTACTATACATCTGATGCATTATAGCAATATAGAAGAAACTTTTTTCAGAAATAAAGCTGTTCATAGAAATTAACCCCGCCAAATGTTCCTCTTGGGTCATCTTGCCTGTCCCAAGCTCAGGTAATGGGGGAGTGTTAGGCGTGGGGCTAGCAACTCCACCCTGTAAATACTACTGGCTACTGAAACTGCAGCAGGATCACCCCCAGCAAGAGACTGGTTGCGAATATTTCTATTTAGAAGAGCTCATAGACATAGGCTGGTGAAAAGCTACAAAAAGTTAAAACCAGGATAAGGACCCTGTTTGAGAGCAGGAAATCAGCTGAAGTGGTGGACTGGAATCCATAGGGGAAGAGAAGAGTTGTGAGGCCAAAGCAGACCGAGAGAAGATCGGTCAAGATTGAGAGAAAGGTGTCAAACTGACACAGGCCTAGCAGAATCGAGTTTGCTTGCATGGTTGTGACCCTATGCACCACAAGGAGTTTACAAACACAAAGAGAGATTATTAAAATCCTCCCTACCCACACCAGCAAAAAAAATATCTTGTCAATCTCAACTTATTTTTTTGATAGATTAAACTTAACATTACAAAATTGCTTCAAATTGAATAAAATGGTTTATTGATATCCTCAATTAGGTCTGCCTGGAAAATATCCAGCCATTATGATATCTTGAGAACTGGTTGTGCAGCCTTGATGTAACTTGGCAACCAATCAGAAGGGACCTTACTGCGCATGTGTGAACAGACACTCTTCCATGGGGTTACTCAGTTTGCAGTGTGTACTGTGTGACCGTTATAGAGTTATTCTTCACATCTTGTGCAGGGTATTTTGCAAAACATTGCAGCATGCAGGTCTGTCAACCCCTGTCTATAGTCCAGATTTGGATTGTTGCAACTTCTGGTTTTTCCAAAGAGATTTCAGACTGGACTAGATTAAGGAGAATGCGACGATGCACCTAATGGCGATCCTGAAAGTGGACTTTACAAACAGTTTTGAAAAGTGGAAGGGATCCGGGGATTTTGAAGCTCTAAGGGGAGTACTTTGAAGGAGCCTTTTTCTCTTTGGTTAATATTAAACGTCTAGATACTTTCCGGAGAGACAGTATAAATATTGAATTTCATCTGTACAATAAGTAAGAATATGTCAAATGTTTTCAATGCAGCATCTACAGAAGTACAGATGTGAAAAAACATTTCTAAGCATGATCATTAATGCCATTTATTATAAGTGAGTTAAAAAAATACTTTATCAATTGGAAAGTTCATGATGAATTTTACAGATGATTTTCATTTGATACATAGAGTTTACAAATTTAAAAAAAAGCAAAGATCAAGTCTGCTGCTACAAGGACTACTGGCATCACACCTAAAATTGCAATTACAATCAGAAAAGGAAGAAAAATGATCACAAATAAAGAATTTTGCCAATTGCTGCAAGTTCATTTTTTTTTCTTGCACTCATCCTTTACATTCCAAGTTCACATTCTAATTTTGAATTCATTATCATCATCCATATTTAAAGTCCATTGTTGGACA
>VCCN01006129.1:4604408-4632652 GCA_006491835.1 Architeuthis dux
TGCATAAAGGCTTATCTTCATGATAATAAATATGTTGGAGACATAACACACTTTGCTCAATCTTTTTCTTCCACATTGTCTAATCACATCTACCATATTATATATGGACTCAAATAAGGGATAATTTTTATATTTGACAGAATATGATAATTATAAAGAGATTAGTTGGGAACCTATATTTGCTCGATGTGATTTACGATTTAGGCCACTCGTTTAGCAGTCCTTCACACCGGTGCTGAGCAAATATAGGTTCCCAACTAATGTCTTTATAATTATCATATATATATATTATATATACAGGGTGTCCCAAAAGTAATGCCCAATTTGTTACAAAAGTAACGGCCAATTTTAAAACAATTTTATTGATGCAATAAACAAACTACAGATCTAATAAATATAGACATATGCAAATTGGACGTCACTTTTAGGACAGCCTGTATATACATACAGGTAAACTTGCATGTGCATGTATATGCATGCACAATTGCATGTAGACTTTCAGTAGTAATAAACCAAAAAAGCTCAAAGCAAAAAGTTTACCGTTATTGTTGCAGTTGTTTGTTATAGTGTAACACTTGTTGATGTATGATCTGGTAGACTTTGGTGAAAGCAGAAGTGGTATTTTGATGGAAGACTGGTAGCTTGGACTCATTGCGACGGGCGATGAAGGAGGTGACAATGCAGGGGAGGATATTGGTGAGACTAAAGACAAATGAACAACATAAAAAAGCAACAAACCAGAAAGAAAACAGGTGAAGACCAAAGAAGGCAGGTAGAATATATTAAAAGCGAAACTACAATGAGCAATTCTCACTCACATAAGTCACAGAGTCAACACTGACCGTCAACCTGCCTCCCACATTTAGAGCCCCCCGCCCCAGGTGAGTATTAAATGAACTCTAATTCATTCAGTCATACTTATGGAATCAAGGAATGGATAATTTTATACCCTGGACATATACGCATTTAACGTGCCTAAAAATATGAACGGTTATGAATAAGGAGGCAAGTGAATGTGTATGCTTCGAATTGCTGCCTTTCCATGAGGATGTTGTTAGCTCAGTGGTAAAGAGCAGGACCGCGTATAGGTCACTGGGTGGATGCAGGTTCGATCCTGCAGAGCGCTTGTTTCTTTATTCATTTATATAAGTTCTAGGCCGCCCATTTAGCAATTGCTAGCACCAATGCCAGACTGGTATGGGATGATAATTAATAAATGTCTTTATAATTATCATTCATACTTATAAAAGACTGTCTGTTCTGTCATGTTCCCATCTGTGGGCAAGACACAGCATAAACAAGGCAAACCTAGGCCTGGAGATTCTGACCCCAGCACAGCACCTCCCCATTGCACTATAAGTGGTGGGTTGGAAGTACATTTCTGACACCATCATGACACTGGTCATGAGGAGTGGGAAATTTGAGCGGGATATCTAGTATATATGTTTTCAGTTTTTTGTGTTTTTTTTAATACCACACCACAATAATCATTAATAGATCTTTGGGTAGCAAAGTAACCTGTGCTTTTGTGTGTAGTGCAGGAAACGGAAAGTTATGCATCCTCACAGTTATGTAAGTAGTTGCAAACAAGTGTATTAATATAGGAATAGATTTGGTGTGTTGATGATGAGAATTGTTGGATGGAGTATTAAAATAGCTAATATTTGTTAAGTAAAACAGTCAGCTGTAGACAATGTGAACTGTGAGTTAGTGGCATCACTAAGGTTGGTATCACCCAGTGAGGGAACTCATGGTGTCACCCCTTGAACCTACACCCGTACCAGACCATTGGAATCCTTAGTAATGTTTTTTGTACTAATGTTACTTGTAAATTGCAATACCCATATATTAATGAATGTAATGGCAATAGTAGTGACAAACAACTAGCAAAATTAAAATTACACTTTTTAATTACAATATCATACATAAAGCCTAAATGTATTTACATTAATAGAGTTTCATGTGATTAAATGTAATATATTTTAGATTATGATTACTGAAAACAAAATTGTTTTGTAAAAACTTTCTATATTGAATTACAACATTAGTAACTGAGCAGAAGCTATTTTTATGGTTTTCCATTAATTATTACTTCATTCTTAAAAATATTGTTGATATAGGTTCACAAATACTAATTACCAACCCATTGTGGCTCCAACCCATTGTGACTAAAACACCAGAACATTTTTATAAAAACAGCGACTATAAAAAACACCAGCATCAACGAAAACAACAGCTTGTGCAGCTGAAACACTGCACAAATATTTTATATACAGTAATTTGGGTGTCACACCCTGTGATGGTGTCGCTCAGTGCAGGCCACCCCCTAATCCCTCCCTAGTAATGCTACTGCTGTGAGTGAGTAAATTTGCTCAACTACAATTAAGTTATCAATGCAAAGCAGACTAGAAAGGTCAGAGAAAAAGAACATGAATTCTGTTATGGGGAATGGTTCAAGAATTATGTAAACTACAAATATCTTTCAGCAATCCAAATGGTCTTGAAAAAATATGGTTGATTGATAAATACTCCTCTTCATAACTCATATCAAAGATGGTCAACAAACATTTGACAGGCCTGATTTTTCAGGTATTCATCCAATAAATTAGAGAAGTCCAGATTCAAACACTACCAAATATAAAATTCAATATTTTCCTCAGCTTACAGTGTCTGACATATTTTGCTAACAGAAATAAAATATTTAAACAGTGGGATTTATATTATGTATAATTTTGAGAAGAGTTTTCCAGACAATCAAACTAATTCTTCTTGTTATTTTTGTTGTTCACACAATGTTTCGGCCAATCCATTTTATGGCCTTATTCAAGTGTACTATCCGTATGGATAAAGAGGGACTATTTCTTTCTGTAGTATCATCAGTAGTAAACAGAATTTATATACATAAAACGAATAACATTCAAAGAGGGACTCTTTTCAGTAGTGCTAAGTAAAAAATGGTAGAAAAGAATCTTTTTGTTTTTGTTTTCTTGTTTGCATCAACTAGTAACATAGATTGCAGATGTTTTTAACTCATTTCTTTGTTAGACAAAGACATCCATACAGTGTCCATGTCGAGCAGCGAAAGCCACACCTAGTTGAAATCCACACTAGTCTGACTTATACAATTATTTAGCTGACAAGTTGATCTATGCTGCTACTTTGAGTTTTCTCACTCTCCAACAGCATACCTCATTTGACATGCCTGATTCTTCAGACATTCATCAAATAAGGCAGAGATTTCTAGCACTTCTGTGTTATGACTGTTCAATAGTAAAAAAATTATTTGTACGTGAGTACATATGTATGCACTATGTGTTTGTGTATTCATGTGTGTGTCTACAGGGCGATTAAAACGTAACTCATTTTAAAATGTCATATCTCCAATTTGCTTGAAACAAGCATTAAGTATCAGAAATCACAATGTTATAGGAAAATTCCATTTTCCATCTTTGATATAAAGTTTGTATAAAAATAAGAGTAAACATCAAAACATCCAAATCTTCAGCCATGTAGATACTGGGTTAAAAAAAAATAACCAAAAAGAAACAAAAATTTTGAACAAGTAAAGGACAACATTTATAAGCTTAAAAAGTTGGTTATATTTTGCTCATCAATTTATAAAGTTACTCATTAATCACATACTCAAAACATTTAAATCTTTACATTTTTTTTACTATCATATTAAACATTTTATGAAAAGCATTTAAAATACACGGTGAATCAGTTTGAAAATATGAGTTTTGAAATTTTTACTGAATTGGCAAATTTTCTTGTTTAACTCCTTGAGGCACATTTCTTTTTCATCCACTTTGAACTACTCCGCCATCTGTTGATCAGCCAGGGTACCAAACAAAATGGTGAGACAAAATATAAACCTTTCTGCTCTTTGTGATATATGAAGATAAAAAGATGGTATCAAAAATGACTCAACACAGATACCAATACTTCAGAAGTGAAATTTAACGCATGAAGCTTCAAAGAGTTAACCAAAAAAATGAGCACATAATTCAAATAAAACTTTACAGCTTTTCTGGAAAATAAAATGTCTAATCTTGTTTTATATCCAAATTGGACTGTCATAATCAGTGAAGATATAAAACCTTTTTTAAAAACTGCCTTCATTGTTGGCAGATGTGTTTAATCTGAAAACCTACTGAAGTTCTTTTTTCTTTTAAAAAGTTCTCTTCTCAGAATTCTTCAAAGTGCAAGTTTTTTTTTTAAAGGCTTGGCAAGAAAGAGGGAAAAAAAGATTGAAAGAAATTAAATAAAGCAAAGGCAGTTCTAAAAAGCAGAAGCAAACACGATGCAGAAACTAATCTGGACACCAAACCTGCAACACTTTCGTAAAAAATAGGATTATTCTTATCTTTGTTGGGAGTTTTATTTACTTGAGACAATAATACTCATCCTTGATATGTGATTTTTTTTCATTTTATCTTATCTTCCAGTTTAAATTTGATGCAGTTATCATTCAAAGAATTCCAATGATTTATCTGGTACATTTCCTATGATTGACTGTAATATAGGAATGTGTTTTTTCTCTTTGATAAAATACTGTATTTGATGGCATAAGACTCCATTCCCCCTTATTCCAGTAGGGAATATTAAGAACAAAACACATTTCCCTGAATTCCTCACATTTATCACCCAGTTTTTTAACTCCTCAAATTCTGGCCAATGTGGGATTGGCATTGAAGGTTACATTTACCTTTTAAGCAATATTTTGGGGGAAAAGGGGGTTCTTATATGCTGTCAAATAGGTATATGGATAAGGAAAGGGTTGATTTTTTTTTCTCCTGCATTCCCTCTGGACATGTTCAGTTTAAATTATGTAGAGCCATTATTCAGTTGGAATTTCCTCAATTATATATCTCTTCTTAACCCCCTGCAGCAAGCAGTACATGAAAGCACATTTTTACTTACAAAATCTTTTTTCCAAATACAGAGGAAGCCATTCATTATAATCATGGCTAATGTTATCAAAGGGTTATTGTTATCAGAATTAGTTGGTCCCAAACTTTATTAAAAATGAATTCAAAATTTTGAAAACTTAAAAAATAAATTTCATATTAATCTTCTATAATGAAAATTTGTTCATAACAATAAATGGTTACCTCATGAAGCCTCACTTCTATACAACGGAAAGAAAGTAACGGTCCCGTTTACTAAACCGTTACATTGTAAATAGAACCTGCCTTAAGAACCCACCTTAAAAACTACCTAAAAACTAACAACTTCTAGGAAGATCGTTAGGGTCTAACGGATTAAAAGCACAAAAAATTACTGGCGAAAAAAAATTGTTTCTATTTTTTTCGACTTGATTAATGGATGTAGATCTTTACCCAATAAATCTATAACAATTAATGTAGCAATGAATGTAAATTGTTCCAATTTTTATATCCTTTGCTGAATGTTATCAGCCAGTTGTTATCTAAAAGACTGTCCCGAACTGATCACAATAAGCAGCTTCCTCTGTATTCTGTGATCAACTCTAACAAGCCTTAAACTTTTAAGTTATATCTATAAGGAATTTGAAAATAAATTTTGGATAAGAATGTTGCATCATGTAATTCTTGGACTGAGGAGTTATTCTAAAAGTAGAGAAAATCAAACCAACGATGGTACAACCAGATTTCTTGTAGAGAACAAAACTGGGAATGTTCCAAAGTGTTTCTCCAATTCCAAGTGGTGTTTCTGACCTAACATTTTACCTTACAGAATAATGCTGTTAGTTTAAAGTACCAACATTGGCACATCTTTTTTTTAAAGCAGCTGCTTAGAATATCACCTATTCTTAGATTCTAACACGAGTGCCAAAAATGAGTAAGATTTCAGGATAATTGAGGTTGCACACCTAAATTTCTTTTTAAAATAATGAGATTTCTATTCCAGAAAACTATTTCTTTCTGTTGCAGATTTACCTATACTGATAGACTAAAAGGTTGAGAGTATGACAACATTATTTCATAAATAACCTGTGCTATTCATGCATAAAACAAGGGAACAAGGAATTGAAATTCTTGTCTGAATTTTGATAGATAAGTGTTTTAATCATTGTATGTGGTTTATTCGGACTATTTTCCTTGTCTTTGTTGTTTGTTTTCCACAACGTTTTGGCTGTGTTCCATCTCGGTTTTTAGAATGTCAAATTTAGCTCCAGGGCAGCATGTGCATTCCCTCACATACACGTCACGTCCGATTTTTGCATCTCTGTATTTTTGGGATAGTCTCCTCCTGACTAAGCAGACTATTGATATTAATAGTCTGCTGAGTCATCAACCATTGATCGGGAAGGAGCGGACGATGAACTTAGGCTTGGTCAGAGAGAAGCAAGCATGCACAAAGCTCAACAGAAGGTCATGAGGTCAGTGCAGAGGTCAGGAGGAGAAAATCCCCAAAATCACAGATGCAAAGTGTATATGAGAGGAGATAGCATCCTCCCCTGGAACTAGATTAGACATTCCAGAATACAACAGACATCTCAGGAAGGCTGGAGAGAAAACAGCTGAACCTTGTCAAAAACAAACCACAAAGAAGAAAAGATTTGTCCAGAATAAACCACATACAATGAAATATAAATCTTGCAATTTTTTTTACAACACTCTGATATGAAGAGTTTAAAAAACTCCCAATCTACTTTGTACTTCTAACCTGAATTTTCAAGACATCAGGCGCAGATCCAGGGGAGGGGTTCCAGAACCCCCCACCTCAAAACTCTGAATCCGACCCTGGATATGCTCTGAATTTAACCGAAGAGCCAATCAATCAATTTACTAGTTTTTAAAACCCATAAGAACCCAATCTTGAAGGAACATTATGTGGGATTCTGGGTAGGCAAATTGACACACAGTCACATGACTGCACCAAAAATATTCAGTAGATGTCACTTAGTACACTTGAGTTAAAATCAAGGATAAAATATAATATTATATAAGAGACTGTGCAGATCAATTAAATTGTATGTGACACTGGTGTCACAGTGGGTTCTTATAGGTTTTAATAACGAAGACAAGGGCGGCAACTCAAAAGATAAAAGGATGAGTAATTATCAGAATAAATCCTAAATAAAACTCCCAACAAAGATTAAGAACAATTCATTTAGAAAATTATGGAACCTGGAGAATATTCTATTGATTTTCATACAAATTATGTGTATTTCTTCTTTTAATATGATTTAAAGTTAACTTTACTTTTCCCTTAGATAATTAAACCTAGAAGTAAAATAAAAAAATGTAATTAAAAAAATTAAAAAAATTAAAATAGCCAGTTTTTAATAACACAGACAAGGGAGGCAACTCAGTAATTTGTTCATCTAACATACTCATCTTATCCAAATGTTTCAACTCCGAGGTTCCATCTTTTTTGATAATTCATACAAATTTCCAATTTATTTAGCCTGGTTAGGAACTTAACTCCGCTTTCCAATGCCGGAATTTCATGATATACACATTAGTTTTATTCATGGACTTTATTAGGCACAAAGTAAGGATCAAGTTTATTAGTAGCTGGTAAGAAAAATAAATTGAACAGTGCATGTTGAGCAGGTGGTCATGATATTAGTTTTAGTATCTATATAATACTAAAAGTATTATTCTATTCATCTGTTTATGACCCCTAATTAGCCATAATGTTGCATTGCACCCAGTGGTGGACTTACATTTTGTGGTCCCTGAAATTTGCATTGTTATGAGGGGCCCTTCGCAACCAGCGACAACAGGGCAACATCAAACAAGGTCCAAAGCAACGAGGTCTGGGTAACCACTGTTATCTTCTTCAATGCGGTTTGGGTGAATCCATAAGTATTTATTTGTTGCTTTGAAAGCTATTTGGGGGGCATTTCCAAAGCTTATTTTGGTATGCGTAGACCACAATGATAGAATTGCTAAATTTTATGTGTTTTGAGGTAATGTAGATGTTAACATTTGTAAAAAAAAAGTGGATTGTTCTCATTTTATTAGGTCTATAGTATGGTGTCAAGACTCAGAGTCATCAAGAGTTAGGGAAACATTATATAGATGCATCATGGAATGTTGAAATAAAACATAGCAAAGACAGCAGTCATTATAATCTTTTAGACACCTATAAGAATATTAACAAAGTAGCTTCAGGGGCGCCTCCCAGATTAGGAGCCCCAAAGCTCAAGTTTCATTAATTTAATAGTAGATCCGCCACTGATTGCACCTATATATATTGAATCAAGGTACCCTTAAAAGTGTTAACTTAAAGAATGCATGAAAAATCCAGGTGATTTGCAACTTGATAATAGTTTGGGGTCTGCATCTGCGCTTATCTCTAATGAACAGATTTTCCAAGGGAAAAAACTATTAAATGCTAATTAGAGAGTAGTCACCCTTATTTATTTGCAAATGCATAAAATCTGGGTGCAATCGGGCCTTTAAATTTAATATTCATTCTGGTCACATCACATATCCCTGGGTTTTCTAGTTGTCCTAAAAGATGATTGAACAGACTGGCCGAAACATATAAACAAGGAAAAGTACATTTGTCTGAACAAAATTACTGAGTTGCAATGAGATCTCATCTTATAATCAATAAGCAATATATTTCCACCTCATTATACAATTGTAAATAAAAGATTTCAAATCAATCAGGCATCTGATTGGATGTAATTAAAAACATTGTTCTATTTTAAGTAAATGTTGACTATGTATTTTTTTTTAACGTCTGATTGTTCAAAGATTAAGTTATTTATGAAATGGATACAAAATTTCGAAAAATTATTTACAATCATACTCTTGATATTTTTCTCTAAATATACAGATAACGAAAATATGTTTTTTTTAAAAAAATATTTAAAAATATTAAAAGGGTTTAATCTATTTAATTAAGATAATCTAAATTGTTAAACATCTTTAAATATTAATTCTTCAAAAAGATTAACAGACTGGGCTCTTCAGCCGTGGTTGGCAACCAGTCTAGGAGACAAACTCTAAATTCAAACCAGGAAAGTCCAGCCACTCGTCAAGCATTGTGAGAGGCTGGCAACAGACAGAGAAGGAAACATGTTCCCGATATGTGCAGTTAACAGGGCTCTGGTGAAGCTTTGACAGGCCTAGCAAGCCAGCAGTGGATTATAATAAATTGCTCAAAATAAAAAGAGAATAAAAACAGACGGAAGAAATAACTCAACTGACGTCTCCATCTCCCCATGACAACTCGAGTACATTGGAAGATTTTTTTTTTTAAAAACCCAGAAAAGATTAACCTTTCAGAAATATCAAATACTTTAAATGTTAAAATTATCAAGAGTGAAATTTGTGGAGATTATTCTCCAGGTGCTTCTTTCATCAAATATACAGAAACCTACAACAGTCAAAAGTAAATAATTATCAAAAATATTAAGCACTTGAAGTTTAACAAGAATAACAAATCTAATCATTATTTTAGATACAAAAAAAAGATGAGTATGGAAAAATGATTTGATAAGAAAATGATAAAATAGAAAAATGAAAATATTTAAGATAATAAAAATCACATTTAATAAATATGTAAAAATACATACAGCAAAAAAATATATAATAATCAAAATATTCAAAATGATGTCCGATTAATAAATCTTCTTCTTACCTTTCCTTGAATCCACTGTGATCTTCATACTTGTTGTGTTGGATGGTGTGGAAACATGTGATTGGCTGTTTGAAGATACAGGAATACCGTTCCCAATGTTGAAAGACACTGGTTTGAAAGCTTTTCCAGGTGTATCTGTTGGAGCAAGAAAAAACAAATTTATTGTCTATAATTTCAAGCAAGACGGGTCATTAACATTCAAAGAATTCTTTTGACATTGAACCCCTTCGTGTTGTTGATCTTTTTCTGCACACTTTCTTTGGTATTGGAAAAAAAAAAAAAAAAAAAAAAAAAAAAGAATGAGGGGTCACGAGATTTTTTGTTAAATAAAGAAAGGAACTGACAACATATCCATGTGAAAAATTATGAAAAAAGCTGTACTGCACCTGTTGCTCAAAATGACTCAATTTATTTTATAAGCATTGATGTTAATGTTTAAAATTTTCTGTTTGATACTATTTTTTCGTTTTGAAAAAAAAAAAATGGGTAAAAGAGACTCTTTCTTTAAGGAGGTTACCTATTACATCTGAAGAAGGCCATAGAATGAATTGGATGAAACGTTTTCTGAACAACAAAAACAACACAAAGGAGAATTCAGTTGTTTGAAAAATCATTTGAAAATAAATTTAATTCCAAAGATTAAAATCAACTATTATGGTACATCAATAGTATTTTCATTTTTTTTAAAGACCTTTACTCCAAAGCTTATTTTATGTACACATCTAAGGCATTTTTGAGGCATTATTTTAGACTGGGCCTCAAAGCCACTGAAGCTTCTCACAGAACTCGAGAAGTAGAAAGATATTAAACAATATTTGACTGTATTACCCAAAACTGGTTTAAGCGTTTTAAGGGTGATGATTTGGAAATAACTTGAAATAAACCTCAGAAGTAGACGACCATCAGTTGTCGATTATGATGGTTTAAAACGCAAGGTAGAGAAAAACCTGACCACTAGCACCCAAAAACTTATATTAATAATAATGTGGTAGAGTCATAGATAGTGTTTAGATATGTACATGAAATAAGCTTTGGAGTAAAGGTCTGTAAAAACAAAAATACTTTTGATACACTAATAAATAATCTATTGAAGGCTTCCATCAATACCTGGAAATTCAAAATAAAGACCAACTAAAATAGAGCTGTGCAAGGGTATCCTCTGTTAATCAAGTTCACATCAATGTCAAGTAACAGACATCACCTTTCTCTAAAGATATTCTCTCTTTATGCTTTCAAAATTTCCTTATTAATCACTGCTACCAAAGTAGGGTTTTAGAGGGTGTTCAATTTTATCTATCTAACCATCTGGTCTTCACCCAGCCCTAACTGTTCATAGAAACTTGAAATTTTGTACACACTCAATGAGATGGGGAAATGCTCTTTTTTTTTTGTTGAAAATTCCCCTCCAAAAGGGTTTTAGTAGGGGCTTTAATTTTCAATGCAAGCTTATGCTAAATTGGTCACTAGTTTGTGTCCGCTTGTTTTTTTGAAAATTCAGACATATTTTAGTGATCACAGCCAAACTTTTTAATTGATCACCCCCAACACAGCATATATGGGTGGCAGTGATTCATAATTTCCCTTGGAATGCTAGGCATTTTTACTATTAGGTTGTTACATATGAAATGTCCTTTTTTTGGATAATAGGATAAAGGATGATATAATAAACAATAAATTCAAAATATAACCCATTTGAAGCATCACCATTCTTCCAACGATCCTCTAATGAGAATATGCCATTTCTATAAAAACGTTTAGGTTCAGTGGTTACAAATCCAGTAAAAGCACAAATTATGGCTTCCCTATTATTGAACCTTTTATTATGTACTAGCAGAAGTACCCTTGCCCGGGTTTCTAAATATCTAAAATGAATACAATCCCATGAGTTCACTATACATTGTATCAATGGCTTTAAAAAGATGCTGACAATCTTCACTTGGTCCAGGAATGTTGTTTCTATCAAAATTGTTGCTGAAGTCTATTTTACCTTTATAAAAAATGTCAGATTAGGCATCTGGTTGGATTATCAGATGTCATAGATTATAGGAGGAGATTATACAGGAAGAACTTAAAACACATCGGAGTCCCTTTTTGTACACCTAACATGTCTCTTATATACTATGGATTGATATACACTTGTAACAAGATATTGTGGCATACATACTGGAAACTGAAGTGCTTTTGCGATAAGGCTGGAATCTGTAGAAGTGGGAGGCGAGAATTGGAAATTTGAATTAAATTGACTGACAAAACAAAGGAAATCAAAAAGCTATTTATTTGGGCAGGCAAGCTGAGATAAGAGAAGGATCACAGATAACAGCAAAAGATGTCGGAGAAAAGGCAGATTCATCTGAGGACGGTGCATCAAATGTAACAGGATACAGCATGGCATATGGCAGTGTGGGTGGCATTGGATAATGCTGAAATCTAAAGTGGTTTCATGATAAGGCTGGAATCTGCAGAAGTGGGAGGCGAGGATTGAAAATTTAAAGGACTCTGACAAAACAAAGGAATCCAAAAAGCTATTTATTTGGGCAGACCAGCTGAGATAAGAGACAAGCCGCAGATAGCAGCAAGAGATACCAGAAGAGGCAGATTTATCCAGGTGACTGAGCAGTGAATGTAACCGGATACAGCATGGCATTGGATAATGCTGGAATCTGAAGTGGTTTAGCGATAAGGCTGGAATATGTAGTTGCCTCTCAAGTGGGAGGTGAGAATGGAAAATTAAAATTAAATTGAAAATCAAAAACTTGTTTTTTGGGCAGACCAACTGAGCCAAACAGATGGGCCCTGGACAGCAGGTGTAGATGGGCAGGAGATCCATGGTGATAGCAACAGAAAACAGTGGCAGAGATACATTAACCCGGGATTGACAGCCCATTTTGCAACATTCCCGATCCATACATACTTGCATTTTTTTTTTCTCTTTAGCGCTGTTTAATGTTTTGAAACCAACAGGTCTCTCATCAGTTGACATAAGGAAATAAAACACAAGATGTTTGTTTTGTAAAACATGTTCACCTTGTGGCTTTTACAATGTGTGTGCATTTTCGTTCAGAGCTCTCCTTTTCCGCAGCTGCACCCCTAGTAAGACATGGGAACACAACACACACAAACAAATACTAAATGAGAATAAAACTGGCAGACATAGGTTACTTTTTGGGTCTTGGAACGCTCAAAGGTTTTCCCATATTAATTATGGCAATTGCTTCTTCAAGGTTTCATAGGAATGGCTCAACTTTCGGAAAAAGGGAGGAACATACCACTCATAAATTAGTATACCCCTACCACTTTTTAATAGAAAGTGAATTGTCTCCTAAACCAAACATAGCAGGATTTTATTATTTCTAGTGGAATATTACACAATGAAAACAGATATTATCAGGTATTATTTATGACCAAACTCTACAGCATTGAAACTTTGTTGCCAAAAATATTTTTTCATAGTGTTATACTCATCTTTGAATGGCAACATATTCATATTTTTGGCAACAAAGTTTCAATGCTGTTTTTGGAGTGACCACTGGAATTTTGTTCCTTCTCTTAGTTGCTTAAGTCATCACTACCATTTCACGTGGTCCTTAGAGATTTTGCTATACTAATTTGGAACTGCTATGTGTAAATCTTTTTAGGGGACATTACAATTACATATACTATATATATTCTTAAAATGTCTCTGGGTTTGGAGATTAAAATTTTAATTTTTGGTGGGCTAATATGACCTGCCATTTTTTTGCTGTTAGGTCAATTTAAGTCTCAAATTGTCTTTATGCCCACACTGTGAAATAATTTCATCCCTCTGGTTTAACAAATTTGTCTTATCCCTGAATCTTAAAATCCTATATTTTTCTTCTACACAGATTAGACATTTCCCCCTAAAACTTATAGGTGGAGCTGTTCTAGTGAGTATTTCTCAACTAATTTTAGGTATGAGCCTTTTTTCCCCCCTTTACTTCCCAGATATATTTAGATAGGGTGGTGCTAAATCTATACTTAGTCTGTTTAAAATTCATGGTATGGTTGTATAGTCTACTCTTCCAATTCGATTAAGATACATATATATAAAATCTGTAACTGATCTGTTCCACCCCAGGGCATGTTTCTTATTTGATCCACTTGTTAATTTCACTCTTAGGTTACCCATTAGCAAATAGATCAAAATGATATTTTATCTTCCATGATCTGGGTTATGGGATGAGGGGAATAAAACGAAGACATCATATGAGTGACAGGAATGGTTGACTAGTCAAAAGTAACCCTGAGGGTGAAATTATCTATGCGAAACACCCACAACTTTTCTTCTGCAAAAACATCAGAAGAGACACAGAAGCTGTTATCTTTGCGCAGTGACTTACTTACCAAAAGAAAACTAGGAAACATAAGGTTGGCAACCAATGACTCTTAAGTATACAGAATGCACATTGTTCAGAAATATCTGAATACTAGTTTACCCATGCCGTCAAAAAAATGACGGCCGTATTTTAAATAATTTTTCAATTACACTGTACTTATGTAAATATCAAAAGCATTATTTTCTTATTTATGTTCAACCAGAATAAACCCAAATTTTTATGCATTTGCCCCCCCCCCCCACAAAAAAACAAGAGAGATTACTCTTTAATTAGCATTGAATTGTTATCTCCCTTGACAAATGTTACAGACAGAAAATATAGCTAATCCCATTGCATGTTAGTAGATAGAAACACAATTGAGCTTAACCCTTTAGAGACATATATATCCTGAGGTTTCTGTGACTGCTGGGATATATATATATAATAATTATAATGACATTTATTAGTGAGAGCCTATATTTGCCCGGCACTGGTGTGAGCGACTGCTAAACGAGCAGCCTAAATTGTAAATGCGAATAAAGAAATGAACTCTGTGCAGGGATCGAACCCACGTCCACCTTAGAAGCTACCTTATACGCAGGTCTCCTTTAGAAGTATACTGATGCTATTTGTATGGGTCACGAAAAATGAACAAGAAAAACAATAGATGTCTATTGGGACAAATAAGTCCCATCAGGGATACTTTCTGGATAGACCTAGGGTTTTGGGAATCCACGTAAGTACATCAATAATTCTGTAGCCTATTGACGAAAAAAGTGTTTACTTTACACAACAAATATTTATTTTTCAACATAATCTCTTTTCCTGTCAATGCACTTAATTCAGTCGTGAATATTAATCACATAGATTGAACATTATACAGTGAAAATTTCATATGAAAATTTAGCTAAACACTGTGTGTCAGGCTACAGACTTATTGATCTATTCTAAATTCCGTTTGTTTTTAGACGATTTCTCTTGTAACACAGCTATTTCAAGATTCCAGTGATTTATTTTTGGTGGGATACTGTGAAAATCTGAATGAATGTGACCTAATGCATAGAGATGAAAAGCACAAGAATTAAAAACAAAGAAATGAAGATATGCGTTTGATAGAAGTGATGTGTAGCAGTGAAAGCAACTAACAGCATGCAGAGATGATAAAACATTACAGTCTATTATGACAAACTAGCCATTCGCAACACAGCAGTCACATTCACAATTCACATATCATCACATTACAAGAAAGCCAATGGATGATCATTTTGGAGGACTAAGCTCTCAAATTCATCAGCAGTATATAAAAAAATATATAAGAAAAAAAGCAGGTGAATTGATGACTAGGATTCCACTGCAAAGTCTATCTAATAGCCTAAGAGTAAAATAACATATATGCTGGACAATAAGACGAATGGTATTTGGAGGACTACCACTCACTGCAATTCATCCATGCCCCATAACAAGCTTTGGTAGATGACCCCATAGTTAAAATACCAGAGAATTAGATGCAGTTGGTTTTTTTTCAAATTAGTTTTTCATCTTATATACCAGTATATAAAAAGGTATTTACCCCACATGTAAACAACATGCCTATTTACTTAATTAGGTATTTTAAACAACAAAATCACCATGGAAAAAATTTAATTTGAAATTTTTTTTATTAAAACAAAATTTAAGTTAGAACTGTTATAAAAAAAAGATGGAGGAAAAAAAAACACTTTATTTTCAATAATCTTGATAATTTTTTTAACAAATGTGCTCCAGTCCACAAATGTACTCCAGGTGGTTTTGTGGGGAAAAATAACAAATATGAGCATAAGTTTTAAAGATTATTCTTTCAAAATCTATGACCAATACTTTATTTTTCAAAAAGAGTATAACAATTAAAATGTTAGTTATTGAACTAATCTTAATACATCTCATACAGCTTCTGTACCAAGATACTGGAGTTGAGTTTTCTCAAAATTTCTAGCATCGATATGGACTTGTGTTTGTGATTTACGCCTTCACTGATACCTGCACTCTGCTTGGAAGCCATTACAAGAGGTAGATATAAGCAAATTAGGCTAGGAAATTTACAAAATCAATGGAGCAGTAACAACCACTGCTGTATAAATGACTAAGAGATGGATTCACACACAATGCCACATGTGACCACTCAGTAAACTAGTGTGAGAGCAGAAAAAAAATTCTGCTCATAATTTTGTCAGGATTCAAAAATGTACCAAACCATCAGTTGCCAAAAAATCAGTGGTGTACCTGTAGTAGCCATTTCAAGTCCAATGATGCTGCCATTTATTTGAGGATTGAAGCAACACACTGTAGGCAGTGAAATAAGAGGCTATGGTGGTTCCATCTATCAGTAATGGTAGGTACTGCTTCAATGTGCACAGTAGTGCATATGTCTTGCAGTTTCGATACATGCTTCAAGTCCAATTGTGCTGCCATCAATCTGAGGATTACAGCAATACACTGTAGTGAATGAAATAAGAGGCTATGGTGGTTCCATCTATCAGTAGAGGTAGGTACTGCTTCAGGTCTGATTACACTGCTATCTATTTGGGTATTGCAACAATGCACTGTACTGAATGAAATAAGAGTCTATGGTGGTTCCAGTTATTAGTAGGGGTAGGTACTGCTTCAGTGTGTACAGTAGTGCATATATCAATGGCTTGAAGATTCAGTACATGCTTCAAGTCTAATGATGCTGCCATTTATTTGAGGTTTGAGGCAACACACTGTGAAATAAGAGGCTATGGTGGTTCCTATCTATCAATAGAGATATGTAATACTTTAATGTGAACTGCAGTGTTTATTTATGGCTAGGCATATCTTCTTTTGGATAGTTAGTAATTACACTGACCACGTTTTATTTGATACAATCTTTCTGTATATACTCTAGGTGTGCTGGAGAAGACTATCATCTCACATAAAACAAGTGGTGTGTTATATCTTAAATGTTCTTGATAAACAAGCCAAACCCAGGAAGTTTGAGGAACTGTTTATCTTGGCTCAGCATGAGAGACGGACATAATTTTAGTGATAATTGGTTTCCGTACCAAATTTCTTTGCAATTTAAACAAATAACAATTGAAAGTTTTATTAATTTCGAAGAATGGGTTGTGCTAATTTCAGAATTCTTATTTTGAAACCAACCACTAGGTTCAATGCAGCAACAGATGTTTTCTAGTTTTTAAGTTTCTAGTACAATCGTCTCTTGTTATTTGCAGTAGATTGGTTCCTGGATGCCCCGCAGGTACGGATGCTTAAGTCCCATATATAAAATGGCGTAGTATTTACATATAACTTATGCCCATATATTTTGAATCATCTCTACTTTACTTTTAATCACTAATGATTAACTTGAATTCATACTTGATAATTAGTCTAACTTCTTGGGTAGATACCATTGCTGTTAAGGGATCAAAAACCTCCAATAGTAACAAATATATATCTTATAAAATGCAATTACATTAATAAATATTTCACTTTTAGCATTATTCTCTATGATATAAAAAAACCCATTCCAAGTGTAACAACCTAATATATACACGCATACACTATATTATAAATGCATATATATATATCCTATCTCTGGGAAGAGGTTAAGCATCTGTACATACATTATTATATGAAATCAAGGAATGGATAATTATATATCCGATAAAATATGATAATTCTAAAGACATTTATTAATTGAGAACCCATATCAGGCTGGCATCGGTGTTAGCTAATGTTTTGCTGATGGTTTTACCATTCCACTTTATTCATTTATATACGATCTAGACCACCCGTTTAGCAATTGCTAACACTGGTGCCGGGCTGACATGGGTTCCCAATTAATAAATGTCTTTAGAATTATCACATTATATATAATGTCATATATGAAGCAGAAAAATGGTTAACAAGTTCATCTAACTGACAATCACTAGTGTTGAGCTCCATCCAAACTGGGTGCCTTATTACTGTGACTTTGTATCAAACCGAGTGACGCTCAGTAAATATCTACATAAATACATACATATATATTATTGTATTTAATATTATGCGCACGCACACACACACACATACACAGGGTATTTCATATGTAACAACATATTAAAAGCTTGATTTTCTAAGGCTAAATTGTATTGCACTCTTCTTCAAACAAAGATTCCAGCAAAGTTCTTGTTATTTGCAGGGGATTGGTTCCAGATATGCCCTGCAGGTACCGAAATTCAACAGATGCTCAAGTCCCATATATAAAATGGTGTAGTATTTACATATAACCTATGCACATCCTCCCATATACTTTGAATCATCTCTATATTACTTTTAATCCCTAATAATATGTAAATGCTAAGTAAATAGATGTTGACATATTTATCAGAGGTATTTTTGATAGATTTTCTTTTTGTTTTGTTGTCATCATTCACATGGATTCAGCATAGCGCTCGGTGTGCAACAGATTTAAGTTTGAAGCTTTTTAGAACTTTGCTGGAATTTTTATTTGAAGAAGAAGGGTGCAATACAATTTTATATACAGCTTTTAATAGTTTGTCACATATGAAATACCCTGTGTGTGTGCATAATATTAAATACAATAATATATATGTATTTATGTAGATATTTACTGAGCTTCACTCAGTTTGATACAAAGTCACAGTAGTAAGGCACCCAGTGAGAATGGAGCTCAACACTATACTAGCAACTGTCAGTTAAATGAACCTGTAAACCAGTTTTCTGCTTACATATATAACATCATAATATGATGTATGTACATATGCTTAACCTATTCCTAGAGAAGGTATATGCATATTTAATATAGTGTATGCATATGTGTGCCTTTATTAGGTTGTTACACATGAAATATTATTCTTTTTTACATCATAGAGAATAATGCTAAAAGTGAAAGATTTACTAATGTAATTGCATTCCTTTGCAGATTCAATGTAAATAGAGATATAATTTGTTATTATTGGAGGTTTTGAGCCCTTAACAGCAATGGTGTCTATCCAAGAAGTTAGACTAATTTTCATGTATGGATTCAAATTTGCACATAATGCTGCTCAAAACCTACTTGCTACTGAAACCGCAGCAGAGTGGTTACGGCCCACTGCCCCACAAGGAGTCTACAGGAATAAACAAAAACAATTTTGGTGGTGTGCATAACCGTGAATTAAAAGTGTCAATACATTCTCTCTCATCCAGATAGGAAGAAAACTCACTAGTAACGGCTTGTGACTATCATGCTGAGGCAGGACATAACATTCATTTAACTTTCGACGAAGCCCAAGTACAAATTTATTAGGTTGTTACACATGAAATGTCGTTTCTTTCCATCATAAAGATTAATGTTAAAAGTGAAAGATTTACTAATGTAATTCCATATTTTGCAGATTTAATGCAAATAGAGACATAATTCGTTATTATTGTAGGTTTTTGAGCCCTTAACAGCAATGATGTCTACCCAAGAAGTTTTCAAGTATGAATTCAAGTTATCATTATTACTCAAATTAGTTTCTTATAAAAAAAAGATTTAAAAACAACTTTAGCAAAGCAACAAGTTAAGAAAGTGCATAATTTTTCTAGCTCTTATTTGTAAAGACCAACAATCAATTAAGACATTTTAATAAACAAACATTGAATTGCAGTACAAAATGTTTAATCCCATTGTTGCTAAATCAGCCAAAATCGGATTTATAGATATTAATCTTAAATCTGACTTACGTAATTTATTGATTATCAAATAATTGAACAAAATCAAAACAGTCTTGTTTTTTTAACATAATATATAATTTCTTTATTAAATATTTTGACGGCGCAATGTTTGTCTTGTTGCTTTTTTATGATATGGAAAACTGATTCCCAAACCAGGAAAGTCCAACCCCTTATCCGTGTTATGAGAGGCGGGCAACAGACTGAGTAGGGGATGTGTTCCCAAAATGCATGGTTAACGAGGCTCTGGTGAAGCTTTAAAAAGCCTAACAAGCTGGAAGTAGATTAAGATAAATTGCTGAAGTAAAATAAAGGAGAATAAATACAGATGGACCAAATAACTCTCCCACCATCTTCCCCCCACGACACAAGTGGAGGATTAAAAAAACTGTATATATAAACTACATTGCTTAGACTATAAATTAGTTTAAATGTTATACCATATATATCTGATTAAACTATAGATTTGTTTTGTTTAGCTTGGATAATTTCTACAGTGTTTATTCAAATAAAATGAAACCAACAGTCCTCAATTGCATCTAACTTTTCAAAGAAATCAAATTAACTCTTTCAAGATTCCTGGGACATATATGTCCCAAGGTTTCTACATTTGCTAGGATACATATGTTCCATGGATAATGAATTCAGGCATTAAGCACCTTAATTGGTTAGTCTTGAAAGGGTTGAATAATGTATTCTCACATGCAGCTAAAACCTTTGTGTTTAAGTAACTTAATTGAAAGCATAGAAATATTACTAATTTCCTAGCCTTATGGTGAAACAATGAAATGAACATGCTGTGCATAAAACATTGTACAAGACATCACAAACAAGTGCAACAATTGATAATGAAGAATGAAAAAGAAAAAAAACAGAAATTCAAACTTTTGTCAGACAATCAAATCTCTTCTTACCTTTTTTGATGTTGTCAATACAATGTTTCGGCTTCAGCCTCATCAGAGTATTATCCGAGAAAAGATGTAAACCCTTCTTCTGCACACGAAAAAACTGGGCCAACCCCACTTTTCTTTTTCACATGTAGAAGAAAGGTTTGCATTTTTTCTTGGATTTTACACCTAATGAGGGCTGAAGAATGGATCAGCCAAAACGTTGTGCTGACAACATCAAAAAAGGTAAGAGATTCGATTGCCCATTATGTTATTTGAATGCATGACATGAATTTCTATTTTCATTTAGTTGATGAGTATAGAAGGGACTCAGTTATTATCCTATAGTCTAAATAAACTCAAAAAACTACTAAAGAATCTATTAACTAAAATTACAAGCAAACAACTACAAAATAAGAAAAGATTCTCTCTATTCAACTAAAAGCAAAAGTGATTCATTCCACATCTATTGAGTTAGAACCATTCCGTAGTTGATGATGACAAACCATATTTCGGTGGCCGATTCCATGGTAAAGTGGCCGCAGCAGGTGGGCAGTGTTGTTGGTCAGTATGAGGTGGCTGGTTGTTCATCATGAGTTCACAAGAATCCTGGCTTGAATCTATTGAATCTGGAATCATAGCCCAATATTAGTCTACAACTAGTACTGTTAGCTTAACAAAATAAAAAGCCACAAAATAAAATTTAAAAATTAACTTAATTATTTTTCTTGTTTTACCTTTTCTACACTATCAACTTGTAAAATCTTTCCATGTCTTCAAGCATGAATTGATCAAAATTTCCTAATCAAAATTGTTGAAATTATGCCCTAGGAAAATTTAAATATTCTATTATATATACAACATTATATGTAACCCTCTGAAAGATTACTGTATATATTCATGTGTAAATCAATTGTGTTTAGGTCACAGTATGATTCAACCAACTTATTTACTAACTAGACCCTCTTAAAGATGAACATGTCTACAAGTATAAGATATGTTCTATGAGTTTAGAAAAGGCAATAATGGTGCAAAAGCAACACAAAATATTCATGGTGTTTATGTGATAGATTCTTTTAACAGAAATTGCTGAAGATGGTTTGAAAGGTTTGAAAAAGGTGACTTCATTCAGCTAAAAAGATGCACTATGAACAGGTCATCCTGTTGAGTTTAATGATGACCTGTTTTTGTTTGAACTCAATAGAAATAGTGCTGTTAAGATTGGAGAATTAGCTCAAAAACAATTCAAGCTATTCAGCAGTACACTGTCATCTGCAACAACTTGGAAAGGTGCCTCAACTTGGAAAATGATTTGACAGAAGCCAACCATAAAGCAAGAGAGGACATCTGTAATCTCGTGAATGCATATCACCATTTTTGGACAGATTAGTGACTGGTGATGAAAAATGAATATGTTACAAGAATATAAAGCAACACAGACAATGGCTTAATGGAGATGAGTACAGACTAAACATAAACCAAAATGGACCTCCATCCAAAACGTTTTGGTGGGTGTTTAGTGGAATTGCATTGGTGTGGTCCAATTTGACTTGCTGCCAGTCAATGTTACAATTGCTGCAGACATCAGTTGTCTGCGGTTAGAGCGTACAAACATTGCTTTGAAGAAGCATTTAAATATTGCTTTGAAGTAATGAAATCAGGTTCTCTTTTCATGCGAGAAAACACGTAAGTATTCTTTTCTTGTATATAATTGTCATTGTATATTTGACAGCCAACTTCCATGTGTTATTGCCAAACACAGATTTGTTTATCAAAAACATTATCCATCAGACAATTTTGAAACAAAGATGAAGATGAAGATCATTCTGAAAAACAAGCTTGTAAGTAATCAATATTCACATCATCCACAGAAAATTATGAATTCATTCATGTTCTGATGATGATGTAAATAAACATTGAAATATGAACAACAGAATCTTTCACAAGTTTTTTGTTATTGGATAGATTACCTGAAAGCACATTTTTCATTAGATACTTTCATTCTTTAGATATGGATAATCAAGGTCTGTTCGGGAAGTATCCCGCCATTTAACCTTAACAAAAAATAGTCTACTTAGGGAAAGGGTGCCTTAGTCCCCTTCAAAGTAACCCCCTTTGGGACCTCACACACTTAACCTAGCATCACTTTCACTTTTCAAAACAGTCTACAAAGTCCTCTTTAAGGATCGCTATCAGCTGCCTCATTGCATTCTCCTTAATTACATCCACAACCATGAAATCTCTTTGGGAAAAGCCAGAAGTAGCAGAGAGCTTAATCTGGACTATAGTGGAATGATGTGATGTGATGTTTTACTAAAAAACCAGCACAGTGTGTGAAAAATGGGCAGGCTTGGTCTTTGTGAATGCAATGGTCACACAGTACACAAGTTCACTCAACAGCATCTCACTACTGACTGAGTAACCCCCTGTAAAAGTGTCTGATAACACATGTACAGTAAGGGCACCTCTGATTGATTGCCAAGTTACATCAGGTCATGCAACCGGTTTTTGAGATATTCAAAATGGCTGGATACTTTCCATACAGACCTTGTATGTATTTATGGATGGATATTTTTAACTTGGCACAAAACATTTTGGAAAAAGCAAACTAATATATTTGATCCCATCTTTTTAAAAAATAACTGTTTCTCTGAACAGTTTTCATTTGATTACATTAACTCCATTAACAGATAAGCATTTCTTTTTCCCTACAGGTTAATATTTCTTTCCCTTCAATGAAAACTTTAATAATTCCTTTAATTTTAATAATCATATTTCATCAATTGTGTCAAATGCAAATCAGAAAATTGGTTGGATGATTAGAAATATTCTCTTAAGGGATGAATATGTTATTGGTAGAATATACAAGACATTGATTAGACCTCATATAGAATACTGTACTCAGGCTTGGGCACCAGTTGCTAGGCATGGGAACTGGAATTTAATTTTAAAACTAGAGTGCATACAACAAAAAGTAACCAAACTAACTAATGGAATAAAAGATCTCAGTTATAAATAGAGATAATTGGAGTCCTTGAGTTTAACAACTTTGCTAGAGAAAAGAATGAGGAGGGATTTAATTGAGACATTAAAAATAATTAATGGTATTTCTAAATATAGTACACCATTCTTTAATATTAGAACCGAAAATCTATTGACAAGACAGATTTCAAAAACTAAATCTACTAAACAATTGGATTTTTTTTCTAATAGAGTAATATATTTTTGGAATAAGTTGCCTAGTCATGTTAAAGATAGAAATAGTGTACAAAGTTTTAAAGATAATTTAGATAATTTTAAAAAGTATAGAAAGATTACATTTTTTGAATCTGTCAGATGAGATTTTTTCTGATCTGAGAATTTTGTATTTGTTTAGAGGTTGATGTGTAAATAGTGTACAGTTGGAAATGCCCAAAGAGGCATAATAAAATAATAATAAAACTCATGATAGACACACAACCAATGCATTAGCCACAAATGCAATTCAAGCAATCCATAATGAGATGATCCTTCTAAAAAGTTTTTCATTATTGGTTAACATTTGAATTTTCATACAAAAATGTCATCTTAAAGAGTTTAACTACTTTGAAAAGAAGAAAATTTGTATATATAACTAAAATGTTTAAATCAGATTATGTGTATGAGAGAGAGAGCAGATAGACAAAGGGATAATGGCAGGCACATATGAATTTGTCTCAAAACCCGGTCACCCAAATTCATCTTTTTGGGCGATTTTCACTACACTGATAAAAAAGAACAAAGAGTGTGCGTGAAATCTTGTTTTCTTCTGGGGAAAACTGCAGCTGGAACTGTGGTAATTTCTGAAAGATTTGTGCCTCATTCGCTCACGGGGATCAAAAAATAAAATCATTTGAATTTGTGATGGAGCTCTTCATACATAGAAATAGATATAGACAACACACAAGTATATTCTTGAGACAGAAGGATATGTAATGATATATACATAAACAGATATTTATATAAAATGAATATCTCATGACAAATACATTAATACAGCAGAGGTTCTCAAACAAGGGGGAATTCCACACTTATGGGGAATTTTAGGGTTTCAGGAAGGGAATCGGAACCACAGATAGGCAGATTCAAACTGTTGGAATATTGATCTTTCTACAAACTACAATTCTCAAAGGCACATTTTGAGTCAATCAATCTTGGAAGGGGGGAATGACATTCTGAAATATGGTGGAATGGGTGCACAAGCAAAAAAGGTGAGGATCACTCTGCTAGCAGATTTCACGTACATGACTTTTCATATTCAATGGCAATTCAATTATCCAAATATACACAAAGGATTTAAGTAAATGAAAGTTTCCAAAGTTCTATAACACTTACCTGAATTCATTTGAATACGTGTTCGTTTGTTGATATCTCCATTGACTGATCGAATTCTGAGAAAGAGAAAAGATTGATTAGGTTTATCATCAGTTTTTGATTTCATGCTGTATATAAATATAAAACATTCAGTTTTACAGTACCAGACCATTTATCTGGTAAACTTGGGATTGGAGATGATCTGTATTTCTGGACCAAGGTTTAATATATACTTAAAATATAAAATAAACAGGTCTGGTTAGTCACTCATTAGAAACCATCAAATGACCAATGTCTTTTGGGGGATATCAATTAAAAAATTGCAAAAAAGGGGTGATCAATGAATAAATTACTTCTCTCAAGCATGAATGCTGCCTGAAGCAATATAAGGGTCAATTTAACATAAACTTACATTGCAAATTGAACTGCCTACTTAAAATTTTTAGCTCCATTAGTGCGGCCTGTACCCGCAACACATACATAGCCAGCCAGAATCACTTAAAAACTGAAGAAACCTATGTTGACAGTTTCTGATAATGAAAAGTAAAGAACAAAATTTTATTTAACATATACAAATTAATACACTTCTAAAGCAGGGTCTGTTTGATCTTTATTAATCTTCTTAAAATTTTTAAAATATGGTTTGGTTTGGTGGGTTGGATTTAGCAGCATGTCAACCTTTTTGTAGGTCATATAATGCTGGAAATCTTAAAATATGGAATATAAAATATATAATGAAAAGTACATGAAGAAATTAAAGATCAAAACTATTTATAACATATACAAATTAATTCACTTAAAAAAAAAACAAAAAAAAAACAGGGGTCTGTTTAATCATATTAATCCACTAATCTTCATCTGAAGACAATTCAGCCATGCCATGAAAATTAAAAGAGTGGCCAAGTGCTACTACAAAGCTCACCAGTCGAAAAAATTGCCTGTTTTCTGGAAGCCAGATAAATTGATCAAGTATTGTATAATTCTTTTTCATTGCAGTCTATCTGTTTATAGCAGTGGTGTGCAAACTATGGTCCGCGGCCTGAGGCTTATTTCTGCAGCCTGCAAACGTTCTTGCACAGTGATGTCAATTTGTATGTTCCCAAACATTCTCACACAGAATAATGCACCTAATGAGATTTTGCAGCCATGCTGTAAACAGAAACATACGATAGCAAAGAATGGAGTATTATTTTAAAGTTTTTTAATATATTTTATTTCCAATTTTGTTATCCTAACAAGGAGTGCTACAAAAACTACAAAAAAACTGAAAATCAAAAATGGACGTGCAAGTATTTTTTTTACAAATGTTGGAAGTAAAGCAGTATGCCTGATATGCCATGACAGTTTTGCTGTTTTTAAGGAGTATAATTTATGATTTTTATGTGAAAATAAATTTTATTTTTTTTAGTAAATTTAGTTTTTTGTCAAATGCGGCCCATTAGAGACCTTACACATGTTCCATGTTGCCCTCGGGGAGAAAAGTTTTCCCACCCCTTGTATTTAGAAAATTCAAGATGGTTGATTTAAAGGACAAGCCAAAAGTTGTTTGGTTTATAAATGGAGTTTTATCTTCTCTTTGCAATAAGTGCTGTCTAAAGTCTGGGGCATAAAGAGCAGAAGGAGGAGAGCGAAAGGGGTAAGCAGAAAAAGACAGAGGAGGAGAAGGAGGAAAGTGAGGCGAGAAAGAAAAGAGAGAGGGGTGGAAAGGAGGAGAGAGAGGGTGGAAGAAGAGAGACGAAAGGCTAGATAAATGCCATAAAAAGCTTAAAATACCACAATTATCTATTTGAATACATCTAGTTATATTTTACCTCAAATCAATAAATAACGCATGCTAGAAAATCATTTGTGCTTAACCAAGGACACCAATTAGTAATCAAAGAACTCAATTTAGTCGCCATTTATTTCAATCAAAGCATCTTTTGAATCTATTAAAAACAAGACACAAAAAAATCTTTAAAACATCAAAAGTAAGCATAGTATCCCAATATTTGTTCATGGTCAAATTCTGGCCTGTGGGCCACAGGGTGCCTACCCCTGATCTTTAAGGTAATCTGATTATTTAAATAGATCTGAAGAATTTGTGGTTATCTCTCTTTCCTGCCAAAAGTCAACTGATGGTTTTACTATTCCAAGAGGAAGATATCTGCAAAGAATGTTTGGAATGGAACTTTGAACATCTGGGACCAAAGTTCTTCAGAGAAATTAGCTAAACATTTGAAATCAAACAGTCTTCATGGAAACTTTACAGATGTATCAGAAACAAGGCAGCACTTAGCATCTTTACTTTCGATAAACTTTTGGTACCATGAAGTTCAAAATGCTTGAAAAGATGATAATCTATAGGAGGAATGTCAGGTGAATATGGAGGATGCTGCAAGATTTCATATCCCAATTCTCTAAGCTTAGACAGTCAGCTGAGAGGTTGGGGTCTGGAACTCTCATAGAGCATTTAATTCAACTTCATGTGAGATGACTTTTTCCAACTTTTTAACCTGTCCTTTTGCCACAAGATGACACCACATGGTCACTGTTGGAGTACTAAAGTCCCCAGAAAGTGCTCAAACCATTGTGGGTCATTGTCAACTGCTGTTGACAATTCTTCATTATTAAGAACAAGTTTGGACCTCTCTCAAGGTTTATTATTGGTATCCATATTTCTGGACCCAAACTCATTGAACCAATGCTGAACAGTTCAGACTGTACTAAAGTTCACCCTAAATGCTTTGTTGACGTCATCCACAGCTTGAGCAGCATTATGTCCAAATTCAAAATTGTATTTGAAAATTCGTCTAACTTCTTGGGTAGACACCATTGGTGTTAAGAGCTCAAAAACTTTCAATTTCAAAAGTTTGTTTTATGCCAATTTTTCAGCTTTTGCTTTGCAGCGAGCCATTATAGAGGCAGCACAAACCCTATTCCTCTTTCTTCTACATGCTAGTCTTCTGTTCTTCCCACCACCACCACAACCTCCAATGACTCAGCCTGACATACCATCCTAGACATTTTGGGGACTCTCAAAAAATCTTCCCATATAAATAAATGGTAATTGCTTCTTCACTTTATGCCACTTCTGATTACAAAAAGGCTTTTATAGGAATGCTCTACTTTTGGATAGCAGGGGAAACCTATATATCCATAAATCTTTTTCACAGGGATTAACTAGTATTTAAAATAATCCATTGTTTATATTTAAATGATGCTGTAAGTGTCAAAATATTCAATAAAAAATACTTTTTACTTGAGAAAACGTGGCAGTAAAAGAAAAAAAAATGCAGAAAAAGAAATCAGGTCTAATAAGTCTAAGGTTATAGGGAATTACATAGATATATTTCATTCAGTTATATATATATATATATATATCTCGGGGAAGGTATATTACAAGCGGGATGGCGGTGGTTTTTTT
>VCCN01006129.1:4639050-4653872 GCA_006491835.1 Architeuthis dux
GTTCATATATAGCTACAATGCAGGGGAGGTAACTGTAAAATAAATTACTCAATCAGACCCAAAATTTAATCAATTCTTCCTTAAAATGTCATTGAAATTCATTGAGACCTTTTGGAGATATTGTGTGAACAAACAAACAGACCAACACATGTGAGTATATATACCTCTTCCAACTTTGTTGACAGAGGTAAATAACATTCAAAGCAAAGATGTTTCCCGTATCATATGACACATGATTTTTGTCTCCATTTCTCGAACGATCCATGGAGACCCGATCATTGTTTGTAGTCCAACAGCCAAGATGGACTGCTTTTTCAGGGCTAAAAGGTTATTGTTTATACCATTGGTTCCCAACCAGGTGGAAATTTCCCCCAGGGTTTTTTTTTTTTTTTGGGGGGGGGGGGGGTTTAGTCCAAGGGGGAAATAAGGCTATTAGGTAAAAATAAAAGTCCAGTCCAGAGATAGTTTTTTGCACTTCTATCTATCAAGTCGAAGGTTTCGAAATAAGCTCTGAGTTGAGAATGATTTAAGATGTGCTCTCTCACTAATAGACCCACAAATCGAAGAACAGAGATCATATTGATGTGTATATCTTATTTTTTTCGTAATAAATTGGAATTTCAAATGTGTTCCAATTATTTTCGTTTACTTTCTTTGAGTAACAAATACACAGCAGCAGCTGTACAATTGTAAATTTAATTAATTCTTATTATAAAGCTGTCTAATTATGCATAAAATAAAGTTATTATTTGAAATTATTCTTTGTTGCAACTTAATAAATGGAATTGTGGTGAATACTAATAATCTTATTGACCAAAATGGGGAAGGACTTGAAAATGTTGGAACCACTGGTTTATACTGTCAACTCTGCATTTCATATGAAGTCAGATACATTAATAAAAGTTCCTTTTACATACTCATTTCAATTCGGTGCCGTTAACCATTGGGCCATCCACACCTATAACAGATTATTACACACATCTTCACTTTTGACAAGTTTTTTTTATCCTTTTGTTGCGTTTGGTATGGGACCTCTTGATACTTCTAATTTGCCACTAAGAACTGTTCACCACTTTAAACAATTTGCTGTCATGTGTGTTTCAAATCTATTTGACCATAAAACCAAATTTAAAAAGCAAAAAAAAAACTATTAAAAGTGAGATGAAATTTTTTAAATTTTACTTTATTTAAAAATAATGAGCAACATCTCACAAATATATAATGAAGACTCTTATATATACAAGTGCTACCCAAAAGTTCAGGGTTTTGACCATGAAAAAGAAAAATGGATGACTAACATCCTCTTTCTCCTACAGTAGTACATTGAAAGAATTAGAATAATTAGAATTAGAATAAAAATCATGCCTAGTGGAATATACATGGTATAGAGTTAACTTATGTAGATAGCTCACAAATTGCATTTAAATTTTAGTTACCGTAAAACTGGTAAAATTTAGAAATAAATCCACTCTGGAAAGGGTTAAGCAAGCTTTTAAAAGAAAGCAAAAAGACCTAAATCACCAACAGTAGCTTTCAGCGACTTCATACCCAACCCCACTCCATAAAGCCTTCAAAGCAGGGCGGGGGGGACAAACAAAAAAAAAAGCTACCAGAAAGGAACAATGAAAGATTAAATGACTTTACACGTGGTAGGGATAATTTTCTAGCTCCGGGCTAATAAGAAAAGTTTAACACAAAATGAAATAAAAAGCCAAATAGATTAGCCCAAATTTGTAAAAGGATGTTCAGAGTTTTTTTATAAAAGATGAGGGATGGACAAATCACACACACACAAAAAATAAATAAATAGGTCCAAGATTGGAAGAACATTTATAACTACGGTTGGCATACATTTGTATTTTCCTAGACCTGATCTACATTTGGGTCTTGAAATCATCTAAGGAAGGAATTTTTACAATTCTTAAAAAGTCTGGAATTTCACCTTCCATTGTTTTCTTCACAGGAAAAAAAACATGATGAGAGAGAGGGGGGGGGGATACGTGTGCATGGCATATCAAAAATTGAAAAACCGAAGGTGGTTTTATGACGTGGGAAGCAACAAAACACTGATCATCGTCTTCCTTGACACATTTCGTACTTTTCTTTCATGTATGCTAAACCTTGTGCGATCCTGAACCTGGACACCAAAGATCGCATACCTTTTGACAAACAACATACAGAGACAAATGAACACATTTTACCATACAATTCTGACCCAAGAAATTCATAAAAATGGTTATTATTAGGATTCAAGCACATCTTGATTCTATTTTAGGACAAAAACAACAAAAGAATGTGGAGAAATCCGATGATATGTTTTCATATATTCATTAGATATCAATTGTTTGCCCAGTAATCTTTTTCTCTTAATCCTTGAAGTGTCTATTTAAGATTCTGCCAGGTAACAGACAGAAAGAATAGGGTTCATTTTAACATTTAACAGACAGCTGATATCTAGTGTATATATGAAAACATATCATCGGATTTCTCAACATTCTTTTTGCGTTTTTGGTCCAGAAATAGAGTCAAGATGTGTTTGAATCCTAATAATAACCACTTTTATGAATTTCTTGGGCCAGAATTGTATGGAAAAATGTGTTCATTTGTCTCTGTATGTTGTTCATGTCAAAGGTTATGCAATTTTCAGTGTCCGGGTTCAGGATCGCACAAGGTGTAGCATACGCGAAACAAAATTACGAAATGCACCAAGGAAGATGCTGATCAGTGTTTTTTAAGTTTACCTTGGGCTTTGTTGTTGCCCCCCACATCATAAAACCTTCAGTTTTTCAATTTATGAAATTTTTAATTCGCCCTACTGTACTGTGTTGTCAATTTAACAGTTTTAGGGCTAGCATGTTGTGCCATGTACTGCTTTTTCTCATTTCAGCCACGTGCATTAATTTTTTTCATGTTGATATTACAGCCATAAATGAAATGTTGAAAGTGCACTAACAGAATACAAAAGCAAAAAAAACAGAACAATAAACTAGAGGAAATGTCATTACAAAACATAAAATTAGTTTGAATGAAAGGCAAAATTAAGATTCAAAATACTTAATTCCCTTTTCAGTCCTTTGAAACTTTTAATGTAAGTCAAATGATTCACAAGAAAGGAATGCAGAGCCCCCACTATACACATGCACTCTAACATATATGAACACACAGAATTATATAAACAAAAGCATTTAAACTTTATGTAATTAACAGCTGGACTCTTTTATAACTAACAGCTTTATATGAACTGCTGGAAGATAACTCCATCCATAAAAGACAAAGATTTGCACATTCCTTGCAGGAAAACTTTTTAAAAAAGAAAGAAAATCAAAATGAAAAACGTGCTTAAAAATTTCGTTTTTAAATGTAGAACTGAAAATCCTCAATTCTCTTTCTATCAAAGGAATTAGAATATAAGAAACAACTTTCTAAACTTGACCCAACTCCTGACCCAACACAAACAGGTCTTCAACCATACAAGGTTTTAAAAGATTTTTTTCAAGTGACTTAAAGTTTAATCAAGCTACACACCAAAGCTTAAGATTTGGAAAAATGAATACCATTACATTTAGAAAAAGACAGGAATACTGTGTATGCCAGCTTATAAGACAAATGGTTTATAAGGATATTAGGTTGACTACCACTCGCTGGAACTCATCCAAGCCCCATAACTGTCCATATCTTCAGTAGAGAGACCCCTAGTTATAATACTGGCGCATTGAACACAGGGTAATATTTGCATTGTTTTTTTAGACTCAAATCGGGGATTGATGAATCATATCCCAATGAAATATGAGAAATGTTTGAGCTCTCTGATATATCCCCAGGCACAAAACACTTTCCTTTTACTTTAGGACAATAAATAAAAAAATCAATTCAGGGACTGGGCATGATTTTTTTATCTTCTTTAGCTGAAGCATAAATTGTACAAATGTTTCTGTATACATATTCACTGAGGGAAAATATATTGGCAGAAATAATAATACAGGCCTCCACCAACATAGTTTGTGATATAACGTGGGTGGATAGTGGATCCCAAAACATTAATCTAGCTCCAAAAGAGCTAAATCTAGCTACAAAAAGCTAAATCCAGCTCCAAAATAACTAAGTAGGCAACCCTGGTTATCGCAGCTTGGTTATAATGCAATTGACTTTCTTGAACCCCAACACCCACGTTATAATGGGGGAGGCCTGTAATATATAATGCAATTATTTACTATCTATTTTTAGTCTGAAAATCAAAGAAAAAGGTAATCTTTTCGAAGCTCTAATAAAAGTAATGGTTTTAACACATGTAATCAAAATGTGATGAAGGTACAGAGCAGTATAATGGTTACCAGAACAGAAAAAGGAACTGAGGCCATTTAAATTTATTCGGCACTAATGCCCTTGGGAAAGGCATGAATCCACTTCTCCATACAGTAATGAGTAAATAGCGGGGCAGTTGGAGCCCTTTAGTCCTGTAAACTCTGACAAAAAACAAAAATCCCCCCAAAAACCTACAGCTTGGCAGTCGCCATAGCTGGTCCCAAGCCTAGGTAAAGGAGGAGGGTTGGGCTGTTGTTAGCAACTCCATCCCATAAAAAATCTACTTGCTACTGAAACAGCAGCAGAGTGGTTGTGGCCCTATGCTCCACAAAGGAAACTACAGGAATAAACCTTAATAGAGGAGATTGCCTATTGAAAAGATTTAGAGAGAAAACAAGATAGAGAGAAAACAAGATAGAGTGAACATCAAAGATTACAGTGAGAATAGATAGATACCAACAAATTTAGTTATTTACTTAGCTTTGTCTGCTAAAAATCCACAGTAGTTGAGCACTCAGTGAGGATCACACTCACTAGCAAAATGCTCTACAAGATGAACTTGCCAACCATCAAGCCTAGGTAGTTTCCCAATGAAATTTGAAACAACAGATCAAAAGTAGAAGTCGTCCATTGCTTGATAAAATTCCTACACGTGTGTAATAAAAAGGGAAGAAAAGCATTCTTACCTTTGTAAATTTAGCACCAATTTGTTAGTTGCATTCCGAATTAACTGTTGGGCATCACTGTGCAAGAGACCTTCTGTTTTGTGTCCGTTGATAGCTTTGATATAGTCCCCAACACAGACACCCTCTTTGTAAGCTAGACTGTTGGGATTAATCTGAAAGAGAAAAAGAAAATTACAGTTCAATACAGATCAAGAATAAAAGCTTTTTAACTTGAAGAATATTTTTCTTCAAAGATGGGCAAACAACAAACTCAATAACAGATGAAATGCCACCTGAAGAAGGCCAAATGAACTGATCAAAACATTGGGGGGGGAAAAAGCAAAAATTATAAAGACAGGTCTGGTTTAATCACACAATAGAAACTGTCATGTGACCAATGTCTTTTGGCAGCATGCCGTGTTGGGGGTGATCAATAAAGAAAATTGGCAAAAAAGGGGTGATCAATGAATGTTACTTCTCTTGCCTTTTTTGGATCACTAAAAGTCTGAATTTTCAAAAAAGTTCAAAAAAGTTTTTAAAAACAAGTGTGAATACAGCCAGGCACAAACTAGGGGCCAATTTATCATAAACTTACATCGTAAATTGAAGCTCTCACTAAAACACATTTTGGAGATGGAATTTTCAAAAAACAAAAAAATATAATATAAGGAGTAAATGTTTAAATTTTCAGCCCTCTAGCTCCATTGGTGTGGCCTGTACGCATGATACATACATAGCAAGACAGAACAACATGAAAACTGAAGAGACCTATGGTGACAGTTTTGGTTGATAGTTTCTAATAAGAATTGGCTTGAGCATTAGTAACCACAAAAATACTTTTGATATTTGATATATATTGAAGTGATAAAAAATAACAATAAATGGTCATTTAGTGAGCAAAAACAAAATTAGTTCACTTACACAGCAAATATAACCTACTTTAAATTAGAATTATATTCTTTATTTACATTGATGGATAAATTTCTTGAAAAATTACTAACACTTTGAGACACATTTCTTTTCTTTCCATTTTGAACTACTCGTCTAAACAAAATGGTGGAACAGAATATAAACTTTTGTTCTCCAAGATACCGAAGATAAAAAGGAGTTATTAAAAATGACCCATCACGTAGATACGAACATTTTAAAAGTGGGATGAAATTTAATGCATGATACACCAAAGAGTTAACTCATTCCTTTCTATAAGAGAAAAAAAGGTTGCTTTAATTTTGCTCCAAAAAGTCAATTCTCCAGTTACCACCAGGCGACAAGAAGAATAAATGATTCAATACTTGTTTATTACAAACATGACAATGTTTGTATAAAGATTATGACAAGTTTGCTAATGTTTTTTCATAACATATCAATAAAGTTGGAATTTAGTTTGTTCAAACCACATCTGTCAAATGAAACACTATAACTGAGGGTTAAATTCACTTCTGCTGGCTTGCCATATAAGCAAGCTTTTCGCTGTGCTACAAGCTGGTGAAAAAATACTAATAAGTGATTCCTATTTTTAGGTGGTGTGGAGTGGCGTAATGGTTTCTGGCACAGAAAACAGAATCAGCGAAGAGAGTTTGATTTTTGGCTAAGGCTGCTTACATTCACATTAGAGCACTTTGGAAAGGCATGAATTCACTTCTTTCCCCAACTATAGGTAAATAAAAGAGCAGTTAGAGCCCTTTAGTCTTGTAAAGTAGCCCATCTTGGGCATCAGGCTAGCAGCTCTACCTCGTAAAACCTACTTGCTACAGAAACCACAATGTGGTCCTCTGTTCCACAAGGTGTCTACAGGAATAACATTTTTTTTAAATTCTTATTTCTACATCAGTTAGATTCAAAAGATTTTCAATAGAAAGATTCATTTCTAATTAATATAAATGAAAGGCAATGCTTGTTTGGTGAGGATTGTTAGATTATATTGTCAGAAGAGAAAATTGGCATAGAAGATTTTTATAAAAACTTGAACTAGAAAAACCCACAAAACCCAATCAATACGAACAGAATGGATTCAGTGTTTTTATTAAGATCATTATAGAAAACATTGATTCATGGATAAAATTGTAGAATTTCACCTCCTTTGCCAAAGAATTTCTATAGACCAAATTTTGCCATTTTTGTTTATTAAGAAGTCTACAGAATTGGTATAAAAGAACTGCAACTGAGTTGCTAAAGGTTAAATAACTCTTAACCCTCAGACAGCATACCAAGAAGGGGGTGCCTTCTCACTCCAGAATTATAGAGAAAAACTTTTTTAAAAAGAACAAGACAGGTCTGGTTAGTCACTCAATAGAAACCGTCATGTGACCAATGTCTTTTGGCAGCATGCCATGTTGGGGGTGATCAATTAAAAAAATTGGAAAAAGGGGTGAACAATGAATAAGTTACTTCTCTTGACTTTTGTTGAGCAGTGATCACTAAAAAAGTCTGAATTTTCAACAAAAAGAAAAAACAAGTGTGAATGCTGCCAGACACAAACTAAGCAGAAAGTTTAGCATAAACTTACATTGCAAATTGAACCCCCACTAAAAACCTATTATTGGGGAATTTTCAACAAAAAAAAAGAAAAAAAAGAAAAAAAAGAGAATATTTTTCTAGACATAATAAGGAGTAAATCTTTGAATTTTCAGCCTTCTAGCTCCGTTGATACTGCCTGTACGCGTCATAAATATATAAACAGCCAGCCCACCGTGAAAACTGAAGAAACCTATGGTGACAGTTTTGGTTGATGGTTTCTAACAAAAGGTTTTATTTAATTAACAGTGACTCCTCTAACTTTGATTTGCTATGAGTAGAAATTAATTGGATCTTTTTTTCTTCCTTGCTCAAATACATCAGGGTCTGGACAATTGTATTAACCTTATGATATATAACATGATTATAAGTGTTAACCTTATGATGCTGGACTTAAGGGACATCCTGTATATTCAACTATCAGATCCCTACAGTGCTTTCTGCTATATTTCATCCATTTTTTTTATTGTTTGTTTCCTTTAATTTTAGTATTTTTTTTATTGCTTTTTTGTTCTTTCCTCAACTTTCTTTCATCACTTAATTACCTCCCTTCTTTCTGGATTGCCATTTTCTAACCATCCATCTTTTTCTCTCTTTCTTTCAACTAACCGGCCATCCTTCTAGGATTTATTTTTTCTTCTCCCACACCTACTCTTATTGCTATCCTCTCTCCTCCTTTATTAATTTACTACCTTATTCTCAGAGCATTTTATCATTCTTTCATCTTTTTCCTTCAGCTTTTAAATTTCATTTTATTTCTTGTTTGTATTTCCTCTCTTCAGCTACAGATTCATTCTTTAAGTCTTCTTTCTTTCATTGTTTCTTTCCTTCTTTCCTTTCATTCTTTGCTTTCTAGTTCTCAGCCTAATTTTCCCCATTCATCTCATCGTATTTCATCCCTCATTCAGGTCTTCATATTTCATCCCACATATTTGTATTTCATGCTTGTTTGCTTTTCAACTCGATCCTTTCTCTCTTGCATGCAGACATCATAAAGCAGTTTACATTCACAAGCAACAAAACTGGTTAATATGAAACTTACATCATTTACAATGGCAATTAAAATCTACCCTTTGGGTCCAAAAAATCACAAATAAAAATCATAAAAATGTTATGGTTTACATCTAGTGATGCAAGGAATAACTGGAATATTTCAGAACCAGAAGTAATTAGAAAAAGATGGAAAAAAAGTCATTTTTTTCTTAAAAGTTTCATTAAAAAAAGATCAGGGCGCAACTCTTTCAACACCTTCAGTAATCATCTCTATAATAATAATTGTGAGAGTTTAGAATCACATCTTTAGTCACAAACTCAGAAAAGAAAGCCTATCTATACAATGAACAGTGTTACTGTTTGTTTCTCTGTCCACAGCAATGGACTCTTCCACTTGAAGGTAACAATTTTGCTAGACTAGAAAGCACTCGGAGAGTGCATACCTCTGCCAACACCATTGTCACTAAAAACTGAATGAAAATCAGTTCATATACAGCTACGATGCAGGAGAGGTACCTGTAAAAGAATTCATGGATCTGCCCAAAAGTTTAATCAATTCTTCCTTAGCCCATGGCCCACCTTTCCACAATATGTCATTGAAATTTATTGAGAACTTTTAGAGATATTGTGTGGACATGTAGCTATGATGCAGTGGTGGTAACTGTAAAAAGAATTTCCAGAATCCACCCCAAAATGTAATTACTGCTTCCTTAGCCCATGGCCGACCCTTCTACAAAATGTCATTGAAATTCATTGAGAACTTTTGGAGATATTGTGTGGACAAACAAGCAGACAGACACAAGGTTGGGAGAGGTAAATCATAAGCATGTTATGGTTTACATCTAGTCAGTCATGGAAAGGAATAATTTGATATTTCAGAACCAAAAGAAGTTAAAAAAGTTTTTAAAAAAGTAAAAATGTTACATTAAAAAAAGAAGAGGGGGGGGCAACTCTTTCAACGCCTTCAGTAATCAACTATTCAGTTACAGAGTCTCAGTATTGTGAGCGCTTAAAAACAGATCTTCAGTCACCAACTCAGAAAACAAAGACTATCTATATAATGAACAATGTGACTTTCTCTGTAAGTAACAGGATGTGAAAAAGCATGGTAACGCAGTAATGTCGCTATGAGGCTCACCTGCTCGTAGGGAGGCACAAATGATCAAAACAATGAGTGTTGTGGGAGTGCAGAGATCTAAATCAAATCAGACAGCATAGTGATAAGAAGGATGAAGAATAAGAGATCTAATCTATCTTTATTGGTTGATTGATTCAAAATTTCAGTTAAAAACAATATGCAAAATTTGTGCCATTAACAAAATTTTAGCATAAGAATTTGGGAGACACATTTGGTCAGAATTCTTTGTTTACGAGGCACAGAATCATTTTATCACACTCAGTAACAACAGACTCTTCCACTTAAAGGTGACAATTTTGCTGATAAAAATATCTCTTACCCACCATTTAAATGTACCGTTTCTAACTACCCACATTTTTGTGACCTAGAATTTTTTTTTTACAGTGAAATTTGCTCATATTCCTAAAATTGTTCAGCTTGAAAGGTTCATTTAAGGACTGATAGCACACACACACACACACACACACACAGCGAAGAAGGCCTCTTTCTGTCTTTACAGACATTGAAACGATGCTGGTGACCTCTCCAGGTTGCAAGCCTGGGTGAAGCATATGGAGATCCTGGAATGCCCAGTAAACAGAATCACCTTCTTGGCCTCGCTGATGTAGTCCAAAAGGAGAGCGGAGTGCAATACATTTGGTATCAGCTTGGTTGTAGGAGCTGTCGGAAGGATGTCAAAGTTGGCATCACTCCGTGGTTTGGAATAAGAGATGTCAGTCTCCTAGACTGGTTGCCAACCAAGGCTGAAGAGCCCAGTCTGTCCTACTATTTTACCCATAGCTGGAGGGAGACGATGGATTCATGCCTTTCCTAAGGGCATTAGTGCGGATCGACCGGAGCTCACCAATTCCATTGTCTGCGCCATTAACCACTACGCTACTTGCACCACACAGTGAATAGACAGATCAACTCACATCTTGACATCATTTCCAGAAAGGTTATATAATAAAACGAGCCTTAAGGATTTAGAAAAAACAAAACCCAGAAAACCAAAATCAACTCCAGGGAATGCAGTGGAGCAAAATCTCTTAAAAGCAAATGTGTTGGCAGATATGTTCCATTAAGACTCCTTTACAGGGGTTGTTCAAGATAAATAGCAAAAAAAACAGAACTAAAAAGATTGGGGGGGGGAAGGGGCAGCTGTGATTCTCTCCCCCAGACCCCCTTAACATTCTGAAGTGTTTGAAGAAAGGACGCAAGAAATAAAAAAAAAAAGGAGGAGTAATTGAAATACAAACAAGATGTGAAGAATGGAGAAAGGTAAGAAGTATATAAGGGAATATTAGGTGAATGGCTACAAAATGAAAAAAAAGAATAACAGAAAAGCAAGATATGATGGAGAGGAGAAACCTAAAAAACATCTTTCAACTCAAACAGAACATAACTAAAAAAATGTCTAAATAAAGAAAAGGCAATTCCTTCCAATAAGAATATCAAGGTAGAAAAAATACAGACAACCATTTTTAAAGACAGACAGACAGAAATGAGTGAATACATCTTCCAACTTAAAAAAAAGAAAAAACATCTTCCAAGTCAAAGAGGAGAATCAAAATGAAAAACAAAAAATAAGGAAAAGTTAATTCCTTTCATAAAAATACGAAGCCAGAAGAAACAGACAAACATTTCTAAGAAATGCAAAAGAGGGAGAGTACCACTTAGAAATACCATTTCACTTCAAGTGAAACACTCCTGTAGAGATTATAAAAAATTCTGCATTTTTGAATACCACAGTTACACAGTTTTGAATATACACAGCAAAATTTACACAAGTAAAAGAATAAATAAAAAAGACATTAATCTACAAAATTATTCACATTTAAGTTGTGTAATTAACTTATACAAGCCGAAATAAAATAAACACAAATCTTTACTACGAAAGGCAAAAGTTTAAAATCTAAGCCTTGTCTACTACTATGTCCGAATGTTACCTATAAATAGAAAATCTTTCTATGAACATTTGATAATATTTTGACAATTTTTTTCTATGAACATTTTTTGTCCAATCAAAAGATTTCCACAACTACTTTCATTGACTTTTCTATTAGAAACCGTCAACCAAAACTGACAACTTTCAAGTTGGTCTGGCTGGCTGGCTGGCTATGTATGTATATATCATCCGCACCAATGGAGCTAGAGGGCTGAAAATTTAAACATTTACTCATTATTATATCTAGAAAAAAACGTTTTCTTTTTAGAAAATTTCCCTCCAAAATAGGTTTTTAGTAGGGGGTTCAATTTGCAATATAAGTTTATGCTAAATTGATCCCTTAGTTTGTGTCTGGCAGCATTCATGCTTGTTTTTTTTTTTTAAATTAGGACTTCTTTTTTTGTGGTCACTGCCCAACAAAATGCGAGAGAAGTAACTTATTCATTGATCACCCCTTTTTACAATTTATTAATTCATCACCTTAAACACGACATGCTGCCAAAAGATGGTTTCTATTGAGTGACTAAACAGGCCTGTGTTACCTTTTCATCTGAATATCAAGTTCTAATTATTCATATTATGTCCTTGTATGTTTATTCCCTCCATTATTATTTCCTTGGTAAGAATGAAAATGCTATTTGATTAAAACTGATTCATTTCCTGATGAATGTACATTTATTTCACAGTACTTTTACAACATGTGATTTGGTATTGAGTTGATTTAAGTTATCATTGACGTCTTACATCTATTACCAGTTCTGCATTTTTAACCTCTTATTGGTTGTTAATTATTATTAAAATATTCAAATAGTTCTTCGGACAATTAAACTGTTTGTTGTTTGTGTTGTTAACACAATGTTTCAGCTAATCCATTCTTCGGCCTTCTTCAGACCGAGTGTAATGGGATAAACAAAAGTTTTTTAATTTCAAAGGGGGTAACCTTTATAACACAGGATTCTTTGTCTTGCCAGGTTTGGGTCTATTGAGCAGCGGAAGCCATATCGGGTTGAACTCTGCACTTGTCTGAATAATGCATTCAGTCGACATGTTGATAGGAGCTGCTTCTTTGATTTTTCTCTGCTTCTAACAGCGTTCTGTTAATAATCTGGACTTCCTCCCAGAGAGGAAAATGGTCGCCTTTCCCTCTCCAGATGTGGTCAGCCATTGTGGATTTTTCTATCTTGCACTTGATTATGGCTTTTTTGTGTTCAAGTCTGACCTTGTGGGGGGTGGCCTGTTTCTCCCGTATAGATTATACCACATTTACAGAGGATGGCAAAACATTGTGATAACAACACAAATAACAAGATGGAATTCAATCGTCCGTAGAACTATTTGAATGTTAACACCCTTCTCAAAACTACAGAAAATATTAAAATATTATTCTTGTTGGATTTAAACTCGTCTTTCCTGTATTCATTCAATTGCATATTTTCACATTTCTATCTACCTAAATGTTAATATATAGTTAAAGGAAGAATACTTGCCTATTTTTGTATATCCTAACCTTGATGGTGAATGTCAAAAATACACCACGCTTCAACAAGCTTCATCCAAGAAAGAAATCTCAATCTTTTTTTGTACAGGGAGTACATGACATCTAGACAAGAATTTTAGTACTGTCAGTCTCGTAAACTTAAATACCTCGTAAGTGATATTTATGTGGGTTCACAGACTGCATCATTGACTCGTTATCTAGGATAAGTAGAAATCCTACACTCCTTTAAAAAAGATTCCACTTCTTTCTAAAAGAAAAGAAAAGAATACCTTGGTATCTTTATTATTTTTCATCATCCTCAAAATGAACCATCCTTAAGAAAAGTATTCATCCAATTCATGCACAAGCTGAGCTATGCCTTCATGATGCCATATTTATTTATAGATTTCTCAGACTAAAAGATTGTGAATGAAAGCTACAGAAACAGATGTAGAGTAGAGAAGATATTTTTTTTTTCTGCTAATAATAAAACTCATTAATAATTTAATACAATCTGAAATACTATCTTTACTACAATATGAGAACTAATATCATATGTAGTAATACTATCTTGATTTACCTCTGCCAATGGAGTTAGAAAAGCGATATTCACTCATGTCTGTCTGTGTCTATCCACACAATATCTTCAAAAGTTCTCAAATTTCAATGACATTTTGTGAAAAATTTGGGGGCGGATCCAGGAATTATTTCGCTGGAGAGATATTTTTTTCAGATATTGAGATAATAGCTGTATGTATTCACACGTGTGTCTGTTTGTCCACATAATATCTCCAAAAGTTCTCAATGATCTTCAATGACATTTTGTGGAAGGGTGGGCCGTAAGCTAAGAAAGAACTGGTTATACTTTGGGGCAGACCCAAAAATCTTTTTCTGATTGAGAGAATAGTCTGAAATACGGAAAATCAAAACACAGTTATCTCCTGTTCATCGAAGCTATATATGAACCGATTTTCATTCAGTTTTTAGTTAGTGTATCATGTTGGCAGAGGTATGCACACTCCAAGAGCTTTCTAGTTTGTTTTTTTATTAGATGAAGAATTGTCAACCATTATTAATCTTTTACTAGTATTTCTTTAATCTTAATTTTACTTGCTTTTCATCTATTAGTATTTGTAGTAATATTATTTTGATTTATTTCTATTAGATCAAGCATTGTCAACCATTATTAATTTTTTACTAGTATGGGGCTTATTCTTTATTTCTGATCTGCACTGTTTACTAATGACCATACATTGATGGTCTGAGTAGTTGCAATGAAAAGCAACTGAAATTAAGATGACAAATACTAGTCAAATAATGTTTACTGCATATGTACTTTTTTTCTAAGGTGTCTCAACTGATATTGTCCGTAATTTTGAGAAGAGTCATTCAATTCAATTGATTCGGACAACTGAAGTCATTCTTTTTGAGATTTTTGTTGTTACCACAATGTTTAAACCAATCCACTCTACAGCCTTCTTCAGGTGTACTATCTGTATGTAAAGAGATGCTTTTTCGATAGTGCCAAGTAAAAGAATTGGTAGCAAACAGATTTTTTCTTTTCTTAGTGAGGTAAAGGGAATGCTAGTGTGAGACTGTTCTTTATTTCCGATCTGTGCCAGAGTAGGTTGCAATAAAAAACAACTGAAAATTTAAAATGACAGAAAATACTAAAGTAGTGGGAAAAAAGTCAATGTATACAAGGAAAAAACTTGGTTTCTGGTTAGGAAAAAAAGTCATAGGAAAAGAAATTTGATAAAATAAGTACTATTTAAATTCGTAACAATAAAAAATATTTTTAATAAA
>VCCN01006129.1:4653882-4668308 GCA_006491835.1 Architeuthis dux
GTTGGCTGACTATGTATATATGTATCAAGCGTGCAGGCCACACCAATGGAGCTAGAGGGCTGAAAATTAAAAAATTCACTCCTTATCATTTTTAGAAAAAAATGATTGTTTTTTGAAAATTCCCCTCTAAAATAGGTTTTTTGGTAGGGGATTCAATTTGCAATGTAAGTTCATGTTAAATTGGTCCCTTAGTTTGTTTCTGACAGCATTCTCGCTTGTTTTTCGAAAATTCAGACTTTTTCAGTCAAAAAAGGTGAGAAAGTAACTTATTCATTGATCATCCTATTTTCCAATTGTTTAATGAGTGCCAAAAGACATTGGTCGCATGACAGTTTCTATTAAATGGTTGAATGGCAAATGCCCAGCTGAAAAGCCTAAAAACTAACAACACATTCGGTTTTTCCTGATTTTGATAATGACCAGAATTATGGTTGAAAGAGCAAGATCACAATGTTTGGACAATATTTACACTCACTCGATCCACATATTCGCTCTCTTGTACGTAAACAAGAAAAGTTAATTAAAAAACATTCTTGTCTATCATTTTTAATCCAACTTGCATATATATATATGAGAAAGAAAGAAAGTGTATATATTTAATGGGTACCTCATCAGGAAGCAATACTTAGCAAACTAGTCTTACAGATCATTACTACTGACCCTTAGTTAGTTCCCACTCTTGTGGGCTTGTTCCAGACTAAGCTTACTAAAAATTATATATATATGATTTAGTGATATCTGTCTATATGTGTGTTTGTCATGCTATAGAAACCACCTAACATGGGTGCAGACTAACCAAATTTGGCATTTATACTCAATGGACCTATGAGAAGGTTTTAAAGTAAAAAGTATTTGGATTTGGGGGAAAAACAAAAAAGAATGTGGGATCTGTATTCACACTCACCCCAATAATAATGATCTGGTTTCCATCTATTTCTATATAATACTAAAAGTTTGATTCTGTTTATCTGTATGTGACCTCTAAGTAGCCGAAGCAATGAATTGTAGCCAGAGGTTTTGAATTGTGGTACCCCTGAAAAAACAATTCTGAGCTTCTATTTATGCCTTCTGTGGGAAATAGAAGAAAATCGTGCTCTACATGCGAGTTTTCAGCTAGTATGTATATATGCACACACATTTCAATTAGTTTTTCAAGTTCAAGAGAAAGACAGGTGCATAGACATAAAATACTGTTTATAGACTCTAAAGATTGGAAGCAAAAAGAAAGAAAAAACCCAAGAAAGTGGGAGTTGTTTGGCTTGAGTGAGTGTTTCTAGAACTGATACAGTAACAGAGTGTTCTGACGCCTTCAGACATTGCTTTGAATTCTCTGACGGGAAGTGCCAAAAGGGATTGGTTCTGGCTCATCAGGGAAAGAATTGTCTTGTTAGAATCCAGCATTCAGGTAAACAATCCGAAATGATGAGATCAGATACGAGCAATGACTGGCAGCAATTAGATACAATTGGGAAAACAGAATCAAGGTGTGGAATAACATTACCAGGGGCTTTAATGTTGATTAAGAGAGCCAATCCTCAGGGCTGTACTTAAGGCAGTGCAAACAGTGCAGCTGGCCAGGACCCCAAGATTTTTGGGCCCCGTCCCCCAAAAGATAAGTCCTTAAAAATATTAGAAATTGTCAACCGCCAACCAAAACTGTCCATCGGTCAACAGACATTTAAAAGACAAAAAATATTATTTATGCAATATTACAGTGTCCAATGCATATATTACAGTGTCCAATGCACATATTATGACTAGGGGGCTGTGAACCAAAGCTCGATATGGATAGTTATAGGGCTAGTAGCAAAAGACCCTAAAACAAAGGAAAAAAACCCTTAAAGAAACAAAACAAAAAACCCTGAAGCAAAAAAAAAAAAAAAGAAACAGACCAACATTGCAGCTTTCATCTACATTTATGGAATATTTTATGTCACCGCTTTGTTAAATAAAATTAAATAAAAATAATCAAAATTTCTTATGTAAGTTCTTTCTATCCTCCCATTGCATTTCTTCAGCAATAATCAAACCTGGAAGCAATCTCTATATAAAAGAGATTAATAATAAGACCTAGAATTCTGGAGTCAGGCTCCACTAAGGGGTCAAGAAAAACAGGAAGGAGTAACAGGAAACACGGCAGAATTGGAAAGGAAGGGAAGAAGGAAAAGATAATTCTTCATACAGTGCAAGGGACTCAAAGACATTAAGATAGATACAAAGAAAACATTTGAAAAAAACACATCCAAGAAAAAAAGGTCAATTTATACTTTTTTTCTTGTAAGAGAGGGCAATGGTTTTTACTTTATTGGATGAATAGGGCTTCATCATAAAGAAAAAACTTGATATAAATACATATTGAAAAATCCCCTTTGACTCCAATTTGGAAGTCATTGTTATGTAATTATTGTGGAGATTCATATCACAGGAAATCGTTATTTAAACCTGCTCTGTATTAAGAATCATAATTAAAAGCAGAATGCTGTACAGTGGATTCCACTTAGGCGGAACATATCGGGACCATAAACTTTGTTCCCTTTAAGCGTTTTTTCCTTTTAAAACAGATATATCTTCTTATATAATGAACTGGGGAAGGCCTACATTCAACAACGGACTGTATTTATTTATTTTTTTTAAAAACCTTATAAAAAAAATTTAAAATGAACAGTGATTTTTCCTGTTTGTTTCTCTGTCCATAATAATGGACTTTTCAGTTAAAGGTAACAATTTCAGTGATAAAAATAACTCCAACCTACCATTTGAAACAATGGACGTTTCTACAGAAACAATTTCTGTAGTTTCTTCTGTAGTTGTACTGTAAAAGTTGAGACAGAACAGGAATATAGTGTATATATAGAATTTTATTGGTTATGTTTTTTCCGTACATGTTTCAAAGAGTTGTTAGTGAAATGTTTCCAAGCATAGAGAGGACTACTATATGTAGCTAACCCATGTTGTCTGTGTTGAATCTTATGAGGAATTCTTTGCTGGCTGACCCAAATCTGGTAGTGGTCAGTGGATTCTGGGTAATTCTAGGTCAATAACAGGTCAGAGTGTTAATTTATCAACTATGTTCCACAGATTGGTATGTCAGATGGGAAGGGGCGAGGAGAGTTGTACACACAAACGTTCCATTTAACTGGAATCCACTGTATGTAAGATTCCACATAATATTCCAAGCACAGAAAATTAACATATTCACTGCTACCTTGGATAGCGCAACAAAATAAACACATCTTCGGCTCAGTGCCACAAGATAGAAACGGAGTCTAGCGTGTCGCTGTAGCTACTTATATTGCCTTAAATGAAACTGAAACGCACATGTGTGTTAGAGGCAATACACAGCATGCCACAAGATGCACACATGTGTCATGTGGCAGTGAACGTGTTAACCCTTGTGCTTTTCAATATACACCAAGAATAGCAAAATTGAAGAAGATGAGATGGAAATCAGATCCAAGACCCAAAGCTGGATTTTCAGATTTACAAAGTTTCATGAATTTTGATTATTCACAATCAGGAAATAAAAACATTCTCTTTTCTGTGTGTTTGATAAAATCAAATCAATTTTCCACATTTAAAAAAAAACCAAACTTGGAAAACCTGTTTCTTAGTTATAGCGTATGGTCGGACTATTTTCCTTGTCTATATGTTCATTTGTTCACAACGTTTCAGCCATGTACCCTCCAGCGTTCGTTGGATATTCCTGGTTCTAAAGTGTGGAATCACTGTTTCGAGCACATGCTCAATAGGACTGGACCCAAACTCAAACAAGAACTGTTTCTTAGTTGTCACAAGTTTTGACTAGTATTTTGTTTCATCTTAATTTCAGATGCCTTTTATCACAACTACTCAGACTGTTAATCTATAGCAGTGAGTAAACAGCACAGATCAAAAAATAAAGAACAAGCTCTAGGTGAGACTCAAATTCGAACCCCTCTACCTCGGAAGACCTGCCTATGTATAGCAACTGCTAAACAAATTGAGTTACAACAGCTTTTACGGCTAGCAGAAGATCAAATCTAACCCTTAAATGAATCCACCCCACCCCCCACCCCCCGATTACTCATGCCGTATTTGTTGTTGGTTTTACATAAACTAGTTGTAATAGTAAGATTATCTTGATTTATTTTTATTAGATGAAGCATTGTCATCCATTATTAATTTTGGACTAGTATTTCTTTCATATTAATTTTACTTGCTTTTCATTTAGTAGTATTAATAGTAATGTTATCTTGATTTATTTCTATTAGATCAAGCATTGTCAACCATTGAAGTCTGAGTAGTTACAATGACTAACAGAACCCTGGAAAATATAGGTAGTCATGGTTTCAGAAGTCAGCATATTATTTTGGAAATCTTAAGACAAGTTGGTATAATGATTAACAAGTTGCACAAGACCACACACCATCACAAAACAATGCAATGCAATGCACAGTGGATTTTTAATTGTATTAAAAAAAAAAGCTCAAACTATAAAGTACAGCCTCTCTTATTAGACACTTCTATCAAAATATAAATATTTATGTTTCTAAATGCAGTATAAGTAATTATAAACCATTTACCAACATCTGCTGAAACAATTTCTTCATCTATGTCAGAAGAAACCTGAATTATCTGATTAAAATTGTTATGTAAAACTACTTTTATCTTCAGACGTTCAGAATGGCTTTATCTGATTGTGAGGCAAAAGAATAATAGAAGCATTGTACAATTAGATTGGGCCTTGAGACAACAATAGCTCATCAGAAATGTTGAAGTCAGATGTGATGAAATAATGGCTATTTTCATGCCTTGATAAGACAGTAATGCAACTCCTGGATTTCCACTTTTATTTATGGCAGGAATTTCAAAGCAGCTTTCCATTTTCTTTTACTTGTGTTCCAAGAAGAGATGGAATCAAATTCTAAGACTGGAAAACAAACTACTCTAATACAAGAAGTTATGACAGATAACGGATTCCATTTACCTCTACCAATGAAGTTGGAAGAGGTATATGTATTCACTGAAATGGCAATGGGCAGGCCATGTTGCAAGAATGTGAGACAACCACTGGACTTCATAGCATGGAACCCCTGAGACAGTATACAAAATAGTGGCCGGCAAAAAATATCAGCAGTAGCCAGGACGAGCGCTGAATTTAGGAAGTTAGAGCCGTGTCTATCACACTCATGTTGACTTAACAGGCCTTTATTTTAATTTTAAAGTAATATAATAAGAGTCATGTCTGTCACACTTATGTTAAGAGGCCTTTATTTAAAAATATATAACCCAAACGAGAGGAATGCGTGGATGACAATAATCAAGTGGGAGCGAGGAAACTAACAAGAAATGCTGTTTACAAAGAAATAATTGGTTAATATGCATGTAAGTAAATAGCATTATATATATATATATATATATTTTGATTAAAGACAATGATCATTCAAACTAACATATCATTAAAGTGTTGTTGGGTTAGGTTTGAATTCTTAAATTACACTAAACAATATATCAGTTTTGGTGATTTTTCAACTAATATCTTACTGTAATTCACTAAATGACTCATTACATAATTCAAGGACGGCTAGAGCTATGGCTACCAAATTTTCCTTGGTGACTAATGGGACCCTGGAGCATGTTTTTAGCATATCAGTTGTTGAAAATTCCAAAACTTTACAAGGTTTTAGCAAGGGGTTTGATTTATCTCTTTGTTTAACCATATAAAGTTGACATCTAGCTAAAAATCCTGTCCGTAGAGTGGGTTTTCAGCTAGTTACATAAATTTGTATTTGTATACTTATGATAACCATCAGTGAACCAACGAGTCATGGACTAATAACTATAAGAACTGTGTTTTGACTTTGAGTGTAAAGGTAAACAACTCCAATTCAATAATACTTAGCAGGGAATCTTTGATAAGGTATAAGGTAAGAAAATTAAGTACGTATCTAATAACACACTGACACAGATCCCTTCTCAAAACAAGGTTTTTGATTTAATCAGTTAAATGTCTTACACTTTCAAATATTCCTTCCCAGCATGCAACTCTTTTTTGCCATTCTTCAATACCAACCCAATTCTCCCTCTGCCAGTGTTGCCATTTTGGCCATTTTATGACCAAATTTGACAAATCTGGCTTTTTTGAAAAATATTTGACAATGAACTTTTTGGTTTGGGCATATTTAAATTTTTCGATATTTTTAATTAAAGAAAAAGTGAAACAAAATGAAATGGAACCAGGTCTAAAACTGCACATCTACATAATTATTTTTTTTTTTTCATACATACCCAGAGGTTGAGGAAGGATCAAGGATTGCATGAAGGCATCAATGATCTAAAATGTTTGGGGAACCCGTTTTTATGGACTTTGAAATATAGGATTGATTCAGATAAGGTGACTTTGCTGCAGTGGTATTTATTAATAAATTCCTACTTTTGGTGTGTACTGCAGTATTGCAATGTTCTATAAACAATTTAGGCATTTGGCCATTTTTTGGCCAGAAACGTCTCTAACTATCTGGCAACCCTGCCCTCTGCTACCAGTTCTGAAAAACCCAGGAATAGATTCATCTTGAGGTAAAAACAAGAGGAATCTTGAAGAATTGCCAACAACCAGCATGCATTAATGACAGAACATTTATGCAAGAACTAAAACTATTCCTTGCGCAGGCATATCTCCAATAAATTTCTCGTTTATTCCTGAGCGGACTGACCCCAACAACTTATAAAATCTTGCCCAATTTTGTCAGTCACCCAATGGAAACAAAGTTACTAACATATTTGTTTAGTGATTTTCTTGTAAAGAATAACATTTATTTTGTTAAATAAATTTTAAAACTCCAGATATAAAAAATAAATTCATAACATTTTAAATATACTAGCCGTATAACCCACCCGTAAAATGACTATTTGGCTAGTATATATTAAAAGCCAGGTTTGTTACACTTATAGTATCAGTAGCAACCATCAGCCCCTCTCCCTTCCCACCCTCTTAACTTTCTTTTCTCCCCTCTAACCTACCAAATTTTCTGACAGATTATTTATGCAAGAATTAAAACTATTTCTCACACAGGCCCATCTCCAATAAATTTCTCGTTTATTCTTGAGTTGACCGATCCCAACAACTTCCTAATTTTGTCAGTTACCCAATGTAAACAAAGATTCTTACATATTTATCTAGTGATCTTCTATAAGGAACGATATATTTCTTTTGTCGAGTTGATTTACTTAAGGCAGTGTTATTAAGGCTTATCTGGTTACGGTTTGTTCCTTAACTTATAGTTCAAGTCTACATGATAACACATATACCTTAGGCAAGTATTTCCATGATTAACATTTACTGCTATATTAATTGGCTTTTAAAACACCCAAACCTCAGAGACTAACCTATTCAGATGCTTAATGCCCAAATTATATGCCCAGAAAATTGAATCAACTAACAGAATTTGAGTTACAGTCGAGACTGCTTGTATCTCAACCATTTTCTCATTATTGGCATGCCAGGATGGTAAACAGGATAAATACTGGTGAGTGAATACAAAGGCAATCCACTCTCCCATAATTACCTTACCTACCCAGACAGTGGCAGCAAAATGACTGCTTTATCCATTATCAGCCTTGACAGATAAAGACCATTCATTGTAGAATTTTAATACCACTCCTTTGACTAATCACTAATGTTAAATCACTGATCTAACCAATCAGATGTTGAAAAATTACAAAAAACCTTTTCTTGAATCTAAAAGACACTCAGAGAGTGCATCTACCAATGCCATACTAAAAATTGAATGAAAATCAGTTCATACATAGCTACAGTAACTAAGTTTCAATTTTTGGACTAGTGTCTTAATATATGAAGAAATACCTCTCAATCAAAAAAAGAAGCTCCTGGATCCATCCCCAAATTCAATAAATTCTTCATTAGCCCACAGCCCATACTTCCAAAAAAATGTCATTGAAACTCATTGAGAACCTTTAGAGATATTGTGTGGAAATAAAGCTACAATGCAAGGGAGATCACTGTAAAGAATTCCCAGATCTGCCCCAAAATTAAATCAATTCTTTGTTAGCCCCATTTCTACAAAATGTCATTGAAATTCATTGGAAACTTTTGGAGATATTGTGTAGACAGACATGAGTGAATACATACCTCTTTGTTGGCGGATGCCCGAGGTAAATAATTCACTAAATGAGGTCCAAGGGTGAGAAAAGATGAGTCATTTTAATCCAAGCAATACAACGTAAACTCAACATACAGAATCTGTAAACATTCTGTCGTTACTGAAATCCTAAAGTAACTTGCATGTGGCATGTGTCAAATGTGGCTACCACATGCAGAGAAAAAGGAAGTTATGTTTATAAAGTTCTGCCAATAACAGCCACATGGAGAGAGAAAAGACAAGAAGTACATTACACTTTTCTTTGATCGCCAAGTAAGAGTTGCCCTAGGGTTGGCATTAATACTCAAAAAGGCTAATCACAAACAGTTGTCACAAGTCACGAGGATGTTGATGTACACAGATGACAAGAAGTGCATGCTTACCCGAGCAGAAAGTGCCAGCTAACCTAGAGTCAAAATTTTTTTTAATGTTTTGATAAAAACAGATTGCCCCTAAGAGAAATCCCAATTAATAGAACTTTCCATTTCCTTTTTCACAAAGGTAAATCCTCAAAGACTTTGTTAACCCTTTATAGGGCACCCCTAAAAATACTTTAGACATCAAAACAACCTTTTTGTATGTTAAACTAGACCTAATTACAGGATGTTTTCAGTTGCAAGTTTTCTGAAATTCTTTTTGGTTATGGGGGCAAAACTTCCTCTGATGAAATGATCAGATATGGTGCCTTGCCCAAAAAGTGACCAAAAATGTAAAATGTAAAAAAATTGATATTGACAAAAAAAAAAAAAAAATAACACCTCTGGGTTGATTTTAAAATGTTATTGTGAGGGCCAAAAACAGGCTAATTTAATGGAGTGTGGTATGCCACAAAACAGTTTCTGTCTTTGTTCAAGCATGTGGCTGACGGGTCCTCAGGTGATCATATATAGTCACTTGCCCCATAAAGGGTTAACCATTATTCATTTTTATCAAATAGTTAATACCCAGGAAAAAATTCATGGACATATTTGAATTTCTATGAAATTATTTTCTAAGAAAAAATAATAGCAAATTTGTTTCAGTTGAAGAGTCCATAGTTTCAAAAAGGTAGGAAGGAGGTACTTTTATCAGCAAAGTTTTTACCCCTGAGTGAGAGAGTCAAGTGTTACGGATAGCAAACCAAAATCACTCTGTTCATTATATAAGTATAGTAAGTTAGCATGAATTGGTATCAGACCATCTATATTGAAAGATCCAATGAGGATCAAACCCACTAACGACGCTCAGCAAGATTAGCTTGCTGATCATTGCTATATGACGTTTGTCCTGATCTTTTATCTTTGAAGCATTAATTGGTATCAGACCACCCATACTGGAAGATCCGATGAGGATTGAACCCTCTAACAATGCCCAGTAAGATTAGCTTGCTGATCATTGCTATATGACGTCTGTCTTGATCTACTTTTTGAATGAGATGGTTTTTTATAGAAAAAAATACTGAATTTGTTTACCATAAATAGTTTGAAACAGTGAGCAGGAAGTATTTTTCAGCAAAACTGTAACCCCCTTCATCCCCCCACCAAGTAGAAGAGTCCAGTGTTATGACCGGCAAACCAAGAAAATCACACTGTTCATTATTAGAGTAGATTCTTTGCTACTATTTACCTTCATCTTAATTGTTATTGCTTTTTACCGCAACTAAACTCAGGCTGGTTTCCCTTCAGCAGTGAGTAAATATCCGTGCCGTTAATTTATTTACTCACTGCTGACGGGAGTCCAGACTGACTTTTGCTGCGATAAAAAGCAACAACAATTAAGATGAAGGTAAATAGTAGCAAAAAATTAATAATAATGATTTACATTATTTGATTTGTACAGTAAGGTAAAGCGTCCCATCTCTTAAGAGACAACTCCAAATGGATTTTCTGTTGCATGCATCAGCTTAGTGATCCTTGCAAGTCTCAAGTCTAGTCGAGACCAGGACTTACGAGTTTTTATGACCACCCCCTTGGCAGGATTTGTACAGTACCAGACCATTTATCCGGCTAGCTTGGCAATGTAGATGATACAGATTTTTGGATTTTTAGACAAAGGCTTAATATACACTTGAAATATAAAACAATCAATGAAAAGTAAAGAACGAAATTGTAATAAACAGATACATAGTAATACACGTCTAAAGCAGGGTCTGTTTGATCTTTATTAATCCACTTAAAATTCTTAAAATATAGAATATAAAATATACCATGAAAATAAACGAGGAAAAGTAAAGAACAAAACTATTTATAACATATACAAATTAATCCACTTAAAAAAACAAGACCTGCTTAATCAATATTAATCCACTAATCTTCATCAGAAGACAATTCAACCATGCCACAGAAATTAAAACAAAGAGTGGCCAACTTCTACACCAGATTAAAAAACTAGCCAGTTTTCTGGAAGCCAGATAAATGTTTCAGTAGACCATATATAAAATGATCCATACCAAGTTCATAGAACACTATATAATATGAGCTCAATTATTGAGCAAGTTCTTTGGACTTTATCCCCATTTCTGTTGTTTTGATCACCATGTTTTTGGCCAGTGTCTTTCTAGTGTTGCCTGAAGTTCTGAGGTGAATTATTTAGATGAATATCATCCTTCTATAGTCTTGAGAAGGGTCATTAATATTCAATTGGTTCTTCCCACGATTGAACTCCTGGTTTACAACGCAATCAAGAAGGAGTTCAATCGTCCGAAGAACCATTTGAATCATTATCCTTGTTATTTTGATTGCTATGTCTTGGTTGATGCATTCTCTGTCCTTTCTCAGGCTTATGTCAAATTTTATTGATCTTTATGTTTGATGCCAAGTATATTTTTATATGAAAATAGAAAGACCTCATTGCATGCTTAATTTTCATACAAATCAACTAATATGTACAATGTAATATATACATAAATGTGTTAAAATAAAATATTTTAATAATTTAAACCGTTTTGCATTTTGTATAAACTTTACACTTTCTAGTTTCGTTTCTCTGCTGTTGGAGGAATTGCTGAGGGGAAAGAATAACACTATTGTAAGACAAGTTTTACCCGTCCATGGCACGGGACTGACGATTTGCTAAGACGAGTTATCTCGACCATGGCAGCAAACAGGTTAAGAAGCTTTGAACAGAATCCCTTCTCTCATTCAAAATTTTTTTTTCTTTTTCCAAACTATCAATGTACAATCTATAAAAATAGATCTAATTTGGCTTGATAGTAAGTGAAAACAAGTCTGGTTAGTCACTCAATACTCACGTGACCAACATTTTTTGGCAACATGCAGTATTTGGGGTGATCAATAAATAAGTTACTTCTCTAGCCTTTAGTTGGGCAGTTATCACTAAAAAAGTCTGAATTTTCAAAAAACAAGCAGACACAAACTAGTGATCAATTTAGCATAAAAAAATAAAATAAATAATCAGCCCTCTAGCTCCATTGGTGCAGCCAGTATGCATGATACATACATCAAAATAAAGAAATATAACACGGTATAATACGGTTACTACTTCCTCCTGAATTACCATTTACACTTGGTTTAGTAAAGGTGTTTAAGCAATATTGTCATCAACATAATCCCCAGGAGTCTACAATACATCTCTTTACCTCGACATTTAACTGTTTTTTCCATCTGTATTTGATATTAACCTCTTTGTATTGTTAGCTTTTGTGCCAATTAATCTGAAGTTGTGCTAAAATTAACTTTGTCCAAATATCTATCTAGTGCCACAAGGACTATCTACCATAAAGCATTGGTTACAGCGCGAGTGTATTTTGTGGTGACATTGCAAAAACACTGTATCCATTATCCAAAACCCTTTTTTTCTTAAGTTAGATCAATTTTTTAATTAATGAACCATTTGCACACATGCATTTCATTATCAGAAAAAAGTGGGGACTAATAAAAAAAGACCCATGAATTTTATTAAGTGACAAGTTTCAACTAATTTAACTCAAAGAATTAACATTTGCAATGATTGAAGCAGTAAGTGTAATTATTTGATTATTCATCGATTCAGTTTTATTGCTGTTGTTTTTAATTTGCTTACTCTCTTTTTTTTAATTTGCTTGCTGTAATTTTTAACTTGCTTGGGAAAAGGTATAGTCTTAGAAACCAATTTACTATTGTAGTGAATTTGATCCTCATTGGGTACCCCACTACTATAATCTTGTGCAAGATTGAGCAACAATGAATAAATAAGCATTCCAGGTTTATCTCATAGCTGAGACAGTTGTGCATTTTCCATTGGTTTTAGAGCTCAGTGCTCAAGCTCAGGTAAAGCCAGAATTTCAAATGCTGATTTTCAAGGAAGGCATTCCTTCTCCACTAGAAAGATTGGTGCAACAACATTCCTATCGCATTGTGACTGATTAAGATAAGTTTACTTTGTTGTGTATTTCTGTAGAATCCTTGTGTAGCATGGGCCACAACCACCCTGTCGCGGTTTCAATAGCAAGTAAGTTTTATGGGATGGAGTTGCTAGCCCCATTCCCAACCCTTCTCCTTTATCCAGGCTTAAGACCAGATATGGTGACTACTGTAAGCTTTTTTTTCTGTCTAACCTTCTCTTAGATGGACTGCTTAAAGGGGTCCAACTACCTTTCTATTTACCCATAGCTGGAAGGAGAAGTGGATTAAGGGCATTAGTGCAAAGTGAATATAAACAACTTTGGCCAAAACTCGAAATTGGTCTGCTGATTCAGTTTTCTGTGCTGGTAACCGTTTCGCCACTCCATACATCCCAAGCTAGGCTCAGTAAATAGCAAAACAATACAGTTTTCAGAATTATACCATCTGGGGAATTTTAACGAACATTCAGATTTTCCTTTCATTAATGGGATAAAAGCATCTTTTAGTCTCAAGATGCTTTCCGTTCCCCTTGGCCATTAATCAGGTATATATAAAAAAGCATTAGATCTTTATTTTTTGTTTCTCATCAGAGATTGTTTTGAAAGTTCCCCAGAAACAAAAACAAAAATGGAACGAATTAACGTATAATGCAAAATGAATCGTTGCTCTTTAAGACGAACATGTGTTGTCCATCAGAAGCCAAGGAAAACACTGCAGACTCGTCTCAACTCAACACACCTTGAGGCAAACCATTTCAAACTCTTCATTGCTTCCCAAGCTAAACAGGTCAGATTAGTCACGCAATAGAAACTGTCACGTGACCGATATCTTTTGGCAGCATGTCGTGTTGGAGGTGATCAATTAGAAAAAGTGATGATCAATGAATAAGTTATTTCTCTCACCTTGTGTTGGATCACTAAAAATGCAGCTGGGCATAAATTAAGGGACCAATTTTGCATAAAAGTACATTGTAGATTGAACCCCCCACTAAAAACCTATTTGGTTGCTTCTCTTACCTTTTGTTGGATCACTAAAAAAACAAGCATGAATACAGCCGGGCACAAACTCTGAACCAATTTAGCATAAACTTACATTGTAAATTGAACACTCCACCTAAAAAGCTATTTTGGGGAAATTTCAAAAAACACCAAAAAACATTTTTTCTATACATAAGGAGTTAATGTTTAAATTTTCAACACTAGTTACATTGGGGCAGCCTGTGCACATGATACATACACAGCCAGCCAGACCCACTTGAAAACTGAAGAAATCTATGTTGACAGTTTTGATTAACGGTTTCTAATATTGTGCGTTACCAACACGCCACTAAAAGCCAAAGCAAGCAACAAATGTGGGCTATATTCCAGCATGACATCTATTCTCTCTCTTTTCGCTCTCTTCCCCCCAAGGGCCTCTTTCAGACCTACAATAAGCGAAATCTACTAAAATGCTGCCAGTTGCCAATGATGATGAACGTGAAGGGAACTTGCACCAACAGCAGAGGAGTGGGCGGGTGGGCGTTTGGTGTTGGGGTGGGGGTGTTCATTGGGGTCGGGCGGGGCTTAGCGGCTGCCTGCCTGCCATGCACAAGAAAAGAAAGGGTGAAGGTAAATAAAAAAAAAAATAAAAATAAAAAAAAATATGGAAAAATGGTTTGGGCCAAAATTGGAAGTGAAATATGATTCTGGGTGTCTATCAGCTGGGGTGGTGTCTATGGAAGATTTCGACTCCACCAGAGTGAAATGTTAAAAACACAGAAAAGAAAAAGAGATATAAAAAAGATAAAAGTCAATGAGAGAGGGGGAGAGGGAGAAACAGGTGGGGAGAAAGAGGGGCAGAATCACTATGTGTATTTTTCAGTCAATCCTATCTCTTCCTTATATATATATTAGGTTGTTACATATGAAGTGTCCTTTTCTGAATAGTAAGATGAAGGATGATATAAGCAATTATAAACTGTAAATAT
>VCCN01006129.1:4668598-4681936 GCA_006491835.1 Architeuthis dux
CAATAATAATAAAGATTAAAATATAACCCATTTGAAGAAATAACCTTTTTCCAACAATTCTAATGATAATATGCAATCTCTAAGATTGGGCGAGACATGGTAAATGTTGAGTAACTTGATAAATGAACAGATTGATCAATCTGCCCAAACTTCTAGGTAGCAACTTTATTGGAAACTGTCAACATAGGTTTCTAAATTATTTATTGATCACGCCTTTTTTCAATTGATCACCCCAAACACTACATGCTGCCAAAAGACATTGGTCACGTGACGGTTTCTATTGAGTGACTAATCAGACCTGTTGGTTAATACAATTTTCTCTTGTATCTATCAATCTGGTTAACTTGTGCAGATATTGGCATTCTTGATCTACCAGATGCTCAAGACATGTGGCCTTGGACTCAAGTTGCCCTTGCCTGTCAATTTATCTTTCTAGAGATTCTACAGAGACTCTTAACAGCTTTTCTGTTTTTTTTATAGTCAAACTAATCCCCATTCAAAGTACACGAGACACAAGGAGGATCTATCATCTTTATTGTTTTAACATAACATTTCCGCCAAGGTTGAAGAATCTCTGTTGCATTTGGTCTTTAGAACATGGTGAATGCTTTCTTCCTCCTTTTCATTATTTCATCTAGAACATACCAGTCCAACAGAATCATATGACCAAGTACTTTAAGGCTGCATGTTAGAAGTGCAAACAAGAGAACAATGAGATTGGAATGGTTGGGTAGTGTTGATGGGTTCTAGTGCTATCAATCATGGGACTGGGTGTTAAGGTTTTATGTTAACATTAATGAGGTACCCATAAAATTATGATAGTCTACCACCGAGACATTTTTTTCTTCTTACTGTTAACATTTTACTTGATTGGCTGTATGCAAGTACAGGAGGTAGCCATTTATTATAATCACAGATAATGTTATCAAACAGTTATCAAAATCAGTCAGTCCCAAACACTTTATTTAAAACTAGCCGGGGAAAAAAATGATATTTTAAAGAGATTCAATGAAAGGTTCAATGTGTGTGTGGTTGGGGTAGGGGGGATTGTTGCGCACCCCCACCCCAACGACTGGGCCAATCCACACTCCTGGGCAGATCTGTACATGCCAGCACCCATGCTCGGCCAGCCCTGCATACCCACTCCTGAAACCTTAAAAATTAATTTTTCTCAAAACTTAGAACACGTCAAAGCAGACTATCGGATTTAAATTGTGCCCATGTTTTTTTATTGTGTTTGGGTTGGGATAGGGTTTTTGTTCTAAGAAAAACATGTTTTTTCTTTGTCATGTTAGGGTTAGATTCCTTAAAATAATACTGTCAAACTGGTATAAGCACTGAGAGAAAGAGAAATTCACATCTGCAGTTACCTATGATGAATGGGATGTAAGGGTGCAGTTTACCATTATAGCTACATTGTAAATAGAACCCTCTCTGAAGGTTTGAAAGTCTAATAGATTGAAAGCACATGAAATTAAAAGAAAAAAATTAAAATTTTCGCCATCGGTTTTGAACGCTGTCTGCTGATTTACCTTGTTTCTAAACACTGGTGTATTGTTGCTTTTATATTTTTCCTGTGAGCATGAATGCAGACCCCATATAAATTGAGGAATTGTTTTTAAAAATTTAACCTAAAAATGTGTGTTGTAGGTAAATTGAGACCTGCTGATTTGGGATATGCCTTTTTTTCCCCTCCATGATGCGTGGTTCTCTATTTATAAGAGTACAAACATACATATATACACACATACATACTTTACTACTTTATAATATAGATGAAAAAATTCATGTTAGTTTCATATTAATGTTTTCATAATGTAAAGTTGTTTATAACAATGAATATGATTTTTGACTAATTTTTATATCCTTTGTTTAATGTTATCAGCCAGTTATTGGTCACTATAAAGTTGCCTTATATTAAGATTTCAAAAACTGAACCAAATCTATAGTAAAGTTTTCCAATTATTTTAACCAAATCTATAATTGCAAAAAATCTATCTCAATGGAATTGAACTACTAGACACAATTGTTTTAGTATGATGACTTGGGAAAACAGAATCTGAGTTCTATAAGCGGAGAAGTTTAGAACTTTTTACCATGACTGTATTGGCCACAAAATTTATTACATTTATCAGAGGGCTATTATCTATGTCTTCAGATACAGAGGAAAATGCAGAAGATTGAATAAAAATACACTAGTATAAAAAATATTTAATTATATATACAATGATGAGCCAAAACATTATGATGAGCAACATGCGGCAAGAATGACAGCTACTGTCTTGTAATAACTGTGCATGTCAAGGTTATAAGTATAAGCAGGTAAGACAGCCTCAAGTACTTCATGTTGATGTGTTGACTGTCGCAATAACAGGAGAGATTTAAGGCTGTTATGGCCAGAAGACTACATCAGAGCATTTCAAAAATGGCACAGCCTGTGGGGTGCTCACGTTCAGTTGTGGTGAGTACTTACCAACAGTGGTCAGAGGAGGAAAAATTACCAACCACTGACAAGGCATTGGGTGGCCAAGACTTAGCAATGCATGGCGTGAATGGAAGCTTTCTAAGCACAAGCCAACAGAAGGGCTAATGTGGCTATTGTATCAAGGTGAAAGAAGGAATACATTAATTCTTGTTGTGTACCAGTCAGAGTACTCATGTTAACCAATGTCCGTCACCAAAAGCGTCTTCAATGGGCACACAAGCTTTGGGACTGGATCTTGTATCAATGGAAGAAGGTTGTCTAGTATGAGGGGTCTCACTTTCTCCTGAATAAGGTGGATTGCAGGGTATGTCTGAGTCATTATCCTGGGGAAGTGATGGCACCAAATGCACTGTGGGAAAACAACAAGCCTGTGGAGGTAGTGTGATGGTTTGGCCAACATTCTGCTGAGAAACACTGGGTCCTATCATTCATGTAGAAGGTACTTTGTCGCATACCACCTATCTAGACATCATTGAGGACCAAAAAACCTAACTGTTTCCCTGGCCACTAAACTCCCCAGATCTCAATCCCATTGAGCACTTATAGGATGTGTTAAACCAACAAGTTCACTCTGCAGAACCTCAACCATGTAACTTGCAGCAGTTAAAGGACCTGCTGTTAACATCCTGGCACCAGATCCCAGAGGAAAGTTTTAACCTTTTTGCTCCATGCACCATCTCGACAGCCCAAATAATTTTATGTCCCCCTTACAATAATAAAACAAATTTGGTATTGGAAAAGTATAATAAAATAGTGTTAAATTCAGAAATTTACCAAAATTTAGTGTTTTAAATCAAGGAAAATATATGTAAGGAAACAAATCCATATATGAACTTGTTACAAATATTGTAATTTCTTTGTGTGAAATTTAGTAACAAAAACACAATTACGGCTTCATTTTTATACCTCACAAAGTTAATGAGTTAAGCATTAGTTACAATGGAATCTATAGTAAGAATTGTAATAGTATTGTGTAGTTAGGAATCAATAGTATTGTGTAGTTAGGAATCAATAGTATTGCGTAATTAATTATTAATTGTATTGCGTAATTAGTTATTAATAGTATTGCGTAATTAGAAATTAATCAGTTATGCCTTAACACGGCTCAGTTTTGAGCCATGGAATACTTTTCACTCTTCACTCTCAAATTCCAAATTGCAACTCCAATATATTTAAATTGCCCCTTGTGGGGCTTGTGCTCCACATTCAGAATCACTGTTTTAGAGGTCATAGAGTCCATGCTGGATCAGGTAAGAGCTGTTTTGCAGATACATGGCAGTTTAATCAATTTCAAGTAGAATAAAAAAGGCTTCAAACCTTTTGATTCCATTTCCCAGCTGCAATCTCAAAGCCAAATCATTAAGTTAAAATACGTGTACAAAGTATCAGCCTTAAGAAACTAAAAAAAAAACCCCAGAACGCCATTGATCTACGTACACAAATTAAGAAACTCAAAGCCAACTACAAACTAAAAGAGATTATGTCAAGTTATATCAAATGTTGTGGCAATCTAGGGCATTAGGTTGTCAGGAGAGCAACTCTATCTTTATCTTTAGAATCTTGTGTCATTTTTAGTGAGAATCTGCCGTGGATGATGAGTGCATTCAGGTTTCTATAACTTGTGTATTTTTGACTAGGATTTTCTTTCATCTTTATTTACCCCTGCCAACAAAGTTAATCATTCATTTTTGTTTGTCCAAACAATATCTCCAGAAGTTCTCAATGAATTTCAATGACATTTTGAGGAGTAGTGGGCCATGAGCTAAGAAAGAATTTATTTAATTTTGGGATGGATCCATCAATCTTTTTTGATTGAAAGATATTTGTCATTTTTTGCATATATTTATATAAAATCAAATGATGGATAATTTTATATCCAACAGAATATGATAATTATAAAGACATCTATTAGTTGAGAACCTATATAATAAATGTCTTTATAATTATCATATTCTCTTGGATATAAAATTATCCATCATTTGATTTCATACTGTCGACATAGAGCCACATTATATTTGTGCTTAAAATACAGACGTAAGAATGGAGAAGACAGCAAAGTGTAGGATTAAAAGACTCCTGCCTACTATGAGAGTTTCGTTGTCACAATTGGTAGAGCAGAACCTGCATATAAGGTTGCTTCCAAGGTGGATGCGGGTTCGATCCCTGTACGATGCTCGTTTCTTTATATACATTTATGATTTCAGATGCTCATTTAGCAGCCGTTCACACCGGCGCCAAGCAAATATAGGTTCCCAACTAATTAAATGAGTTAATAATTATCATATATATTTATATCTATTCGGTCAGGTTTGTCAACTTACACAGTTACATCCTTTGAATTGTAGCTATATATGAACGGATTTTCTTTCAGTTTTCAGTTAGTGTATGGCATTGACAGATGTATACACTCTGCTTTCTAGTTTTACTTGGTTTTTATCACTACAACTCAGATCGTCAGTTTACAGTAGTGAGTAAACAGTGCAGATCGGAAATGAAGTATAAGCTCTGAGTGTGACTCAAACTCACATCCCTTTTACCTTGGGAAGCCTGCCAGTGTATGGCAACTGTTGTACTGACTGAGCTACTAGAGCTCTCACAGCAGGCAGAAGATCAAATCTAACCCTTGAACTTATCCTTCATTTTTCCCAGATATCAAGAATTTGGGAAGATAACTTCAATGTATCAACTTTCAAACTCATGTTTTATACCCACACACACACACACATACACACACACACACAAATCATAACCAAAATGAAAATACTTTAAATAAATAATTATCAAAGTTCTCTCTTTAGCAATTTGAGGATTCTGGAAGTTTATCACAAATCATTCCTCAGAAGTTTCTCTGACTTCAAAATTCAGTCCAAAGAAAAACTGGCACATTCCCATTAATAAATGTTTAATGGGACCATTTGAACTTCCTTCCCTGTAGACTGGTTTAATGGGGAAGATCTTCAAGTTAACCCTTTTATTATGATGAAAGGGACTGGAACAAGCAAAAACCAGGATTAAGAAAATGCGTGACTGTAAACGAGATGTTTTAAAGGAACACCTACAAGAATGCTATGTGACAGATTTGGTGAAAATGCATTTTTAAATTCATATGAGTGAACAATATCTTCTTTAGCTTTGTTAATGGAATAAATTAGTTCCTATGTTTTTATAAAGTTAAACATTCTTCCCCCTTAGACTTGTTTTTTTTTCTTGGGGGGCAGGGATCTTCAATCCATTTAATGGTTTCAGAAAAAAATGGAAATATCCTGTCCTTGATTGAGATAAAAAGAATTAAAACTCAATATTCAAAATGTCTTTACAATCATTAGTAAAATAATAACAAATCATTGTTAGATGAAGCAATTTCACAATTATTTTATCACTAATTTTACTCCATCTTATTATTGTTGCCCCCCCCCCTCCCAAAAAAAAACACTGAGTCAATACACTCTTCATTATTACTATTATTTGAATGAAAAAAATCTTCTTTTGGTCAAGTCTCTATTTGCTTGGTTAAACTGATTCCCAAATCTCTAACGATATCAACTGAAGATTAGTGGCATAACTAGAGGGAGGACAGGGGAGCAGTCACTCCCCCTGAACACATTCAAGAGTGGCACCTTTTCAACAATTTTTTTTAACTCTTTAGTTCCCTTGTCAAATCTCATTACTTTTTCATTGATGTTTTTTTTTTACTTTATTGCACAGCCTAAGAACTTTCTGGGGTCAAGATTCGTTAAAATCGAAAATAACAAAATTATTATAAAAACATTTCCTATACGGAATGAACTGACCATACTTTCTTGGAGACTTTTTTCGTTTTTGAGAAAAAGTAGCTTTTTTAGGGGCAGTGAGTGAATTGGCTCTAAAGTGTTTTGATTTCAAATACTAAATAAAATGTAGAATGAATTTTAAAATATTTTGTACATGTCCTGGAGCTTTTTTTATGTGCGCACTCTGCCTAACTTTAGAACCTGGTTACACCCCTACAGTAGATGGCAACAAGTAAAATGCAGGTTATCTCATTAAATGCTCAATTTATTCTCATCAGTATGGTTGCAGCCCTATGCTCCACAAGGAGTTTATGGGAATAAACAACAACAACATTACTCTCACAATTAAACGTGGACTGCGATATTCATCACCAAGTATTAAGGGAGGCCGATACAAACACAAGGGATTTCCAGTTCCACTCCTGAACAAAATCACACCCACACACATACGAACTGAGGAGTTTCAACAAGTAATTGATTTTCCCTTTGGTCTCTTAGGGTTATTAGAAGTGTGTGGGCGGGGGAAGAGGGTGTGGTCCTACACTTCAGAAATAAACATCAATACCAAAGAGGAAAAGCAAAACTGACAAACATATGAAAGTTGTCAAGAAAGAATAAAGATTTTTCTTCACGCAGAAGATGCCTCACTGATATCAAATCTCAACTGACTTATATGAGTGGCTGTGCATCATAAGTGCCCAACGAACCATTTTTCAAAAGTTGATATTTTCGTTATTTTTAGAGCTACAATGTTCATTTTTTAATTTTATTTTGAAGCTTGAACACTATGAATCAAAATGCAGAGTGTTCAATTGTCAAAATAAAAAAAAACCCTGAGCATTGTAGCTCTAAAAATTACAAAATATCAACTTTTAAAAATGGTGCGTTGGGCACTTATCATGCGCGGGCACTCATACATATTTTACAAATTGTGCCCGAGCTTTAGAAATGGCCTAACTAAAAGCTAGACCAGCCTTTCTCAACCTTTTTAGACTGGAGGAACCTTTGTGATAACTTTTATATCTCAAGGAATCCCTGCATTAAACATACTTATATATACAGCTAATGACACATCAGTGTTTTAAAAAATTTATCAATATTTTACAGTGTACAGGAACATAGTTTTCTTCATATCTGTTCATTTTAGAGAGAAAAGCGACAACTGCTGGTCTTTTTCAGTTGATAAATATTCTGGTGAACTTTGAAAGCCTATAACTTTTGTGCCTGCCTCTTCATGTATGACTGAAATTGACATGAAATGGATATGACCATACAACTGAAATTCAAACACTATTGTTCAGCAATAGGAGTCGCCTGCAGTGGCAGGACAAACTGTTTGTTCTGCAATCAAAGTCTCTTTCAGAGTGCTAAACGTTAAAAGAAGACTGTCACCACCTGCTGTCAAATTATCAGAGCATAGAAAAAAAAGAAAAAAATATATTAACATTTCTTAGCACCAGAAAAACAAACACAGAAATCCCTGAAGTAAAAAGAAAAGAAAGATTTTTAAGCAATAATACTAATTCTTTTTTGGCATCATCCCAATCTTCTTGTCTTCTAACCTGACAAATCAGAATCTGTTCACCAGGGGCATACTTGATTTATGAGCCTTAACTTGATTAAGCCTTCCTGAGGAGTATAAAACTGACATTACACACACAGTTATCATTATTCCATGACAACCTTAATATACGGTTCAAGTACAGTTGAAGGGCAGATCCAGGATCTTGAGCAGGGAGGGGTCCAAATGAAAAAGGTTTATGACATCTTACTTATATTAGATCATGCTAAACATCATATGGAAAGACAGTACAATATATTAGAGAGCAAACAGGTGTCAGAGATATCCCAAAAGCCATGCTTAAATAGCAATGGGAAGGCCTGTTGAAAGGATATCAGACAACTGCAACTCACAACATGAATCCCTCAAGATCATAAGCACAATTGTGGACAGCAAAAAATAAGATGGTGTAATGATTTGGAGAAGTTCACAACATAACACACAAAAGTAAAAAACAATTTAATCAAAGGTTGTTACATATGAAATGGTTTTGGAATAATAAGATGAAGGAGGATGTAAACAACAAAAAAGGTGTATGTTCTGACACCTGAATGAGTCTTTCAGGTCCAGACAGCTAAACAATAGTGACTTGACTTCAGATCAGGGTACAACTCAGTCGTCATCACAACTTTGAAAAAAGACAAATATTCTTCTTGGGTTAAGCAATCTTCTGTTTCCATTTCGGTCAGCGCTTCCAGCACCCCAGGTGGGTAAACTGGCGAACCCTCTAATTGTGGGTTATTTATGGGAAACAGAATATTGCCTAGATCGTTCTGGTATGCAAAACATACTGGAGAGAAAAACACATGAAACTTGTGTTTTTGCTGTGTTGCGAGCCCCGGTTCAATTCCCGGTGTAGGAATCATGCATATCTATGCGTGTAATGTAACAGTGTATATTTAATCAAAACAGGTCTGGTTAGTCACTGGTGCTCAGAAGCAAAAAAAAAAAAAAAAATGGGAGACCTTGGGGAAGGCCTATGTCCAACAATTGACTTTTTTAAAAGGCTGATTGAGGATCATGACTTATATTAGATGAAAAACAAAATAAATTTTTGTTTTCTGTAGTTTTGAGAAGGGTCATTAATATTCAAATGGTTCTTTTGACAATTGAACTCCTTGCCGTTTGTGTTGTAAACGGAAGCTATAATCAAGGGCGAGATAAAAAAATCAGCTATGACCAACCACATCTGGAGAGAGAATGGCAACCATCTTCCTCTCTGGGAGGAAGTCCAGATTATTGACAGAGAACGATGTTGGAAGCAGAGAAAAATCAAAGAAGCAGCTCACATCAAAATGTCGACTAAATGCGTTAGATAAGTGTGGAGTTCAACCCGATGTGGCTTCCTCTTCTCAACAGACCTAAACCCGACAAGACAAAGACTCAGAAACACCCGGGTCCTGTGTTATAAGGGTTACATTAAAAACAAAACTTCTGTTTGCCATCACATTCGAATTTTACACCTGAAGAAGGCCAAAGAACGGATCAGCCGAAACGTTGTGTTTACAACACAAACAACACGAAGGAGTTCGATCCTCCGAAGAACCGTTTGAAAATGTTTGTTTTTAAAGTTAATTTATGATTACTTGAGATTATTTGTTTTGTTTTTTTTATAAAAATCTAGAGATTTGAAAAAAAATGTTTTTAATTGTGTTTAGCTTAAGTAGGTGGGGTCTGGAACCTCTGGACACGCCCCTGGATCTGCAGTGTTACTGGGATACATCAATGGTTTTTGGAAACAAAATTGCAAATTTAAACATTCTTTTTTTTTTAGCCGAGGAGTTTTATTTATTAAGTTCACTTTTATACAATACATGAAATTAATGTATTGTTTAAAATAAGTTATTGTTAACAAGTTTTAGAATCAGCTACCAAGGTTGAAACACAGAACTTAGACCAGTGTTACCCAAACCTTTTTGGCTGCGACCCTTAGATTTATCTGGCAACCCTCAAGGTGAAAAACATAATTTCAATGTTTTATCATGGAGTTTTATTCAATAAATTTTTACAAGTATTGGATATGAACAGACTGGAATAGGCCAGTTTTCATATATTTGTAGATGCTTTATTATTCACAACTATCTTCCTGTCCCAGAGTCTCAATGATGCTTTATATTCCAAAAATTGGGATGTAAATATATTTGCACTATTTTTTTTTCTCTTGACATTTTTCTAACACTTTTTTCTTTTAGATTTTTTTATTTTCTAGTAGGTTTTCATCAAACCTTCCCATGACCCTCAGGAGTATCGTTACAACCCTCATTTGGGTTGTGGCGATGGGTTTGGGAACCACTGACTCAGAGACTGTACCGTTAGACTGACTTTGGCAACTTAGATGCAAGTAAAAATAAAACATTTTACAAGATAGAAATGACCAGAGATAAAAATGCTGTAAAACTATTTATGGCTAAAGAATGTAATGACAGACATGCAGCAGACGATAAGAAAAAGCTGTTAGTTCTGGAAGAATCTGAGAATCAATTCCTTTATTTTTATTTCCCTTCTAAAAGAAAAAAATCCATGAAAACATTCACTATATATCTATGTTGACATACAAGTTTATTGGTTTTTAAGATAGATAAAGGCTCAAGCAATGTATGTTCTAATCTTAACTGTTTCACATCCATTTTTAAACTTTGTGTTCATTAATAGCTGGTTATAAATAAATGTATTATATCTTCTGTCATTTTGAGAAGAGTCGTTATCATTTGTTTGGACAATTGAAAAATCTTTTTTTTGGTTCCTCTTGTTACCACAAAAAGAATAGGTTCTGAACAACTCTTGGAATTCAAATGGTTCTTCGGACGATTGAACTCCTTGTTATTTGTGTTCCACTTCTCAACAAATCTATACCCGACAAGACAAAGACACAGAACCACCTGGGTCATGTGTTTTAAGGGCTACCCACCTTTAAACATAACTTCTGTTTAACTCATCACTCTCGGATTTTAAATCTGAAGAAGGCCAAAGAATAGATCGGCTAAAACGTTCAATCGTCTGAAGAACCATTTGAATATTAATGACCCTTCTCAAAACTATAGAAAAAAACTCTTGGAATATATACTATAATTTTCCAGACTAACTTAAATCTTAAAAAATTAATATCTTTTAGCTTTTAATTATGGCAAAAAAAAATAGATTTTATTTTTGTTATGACATTTTTACTTTCGTATAGCTTGAAATAATTTAGTTGCTGGAATTCCTTTGTTAAAATAAATAAACTGCAGTTGGAAAAGCTCAATATTCTGAATAAAAAAAACTCTTTACAATTTTTAAAAATTCCTTTTCTTATAAAAAACTAAACAAATACAACTTTACTTAGATCATAAGAAAACATTTTCAGTAATGTTTTTCATCTTAATAATTTTTTTATGGGAATTTCAAATATTTTAACAATGTTTGAAAGATCCAAGAGCGAATTTTAAAAACAAGAAAATCTGGGGGCTGCATTATTTGAGAGAAACTAATAAAAATTGTTACATATGAAATGGTTTTGGAATAGTAAGATGAAGGATGATGTAAACAACAAGAAAAAAGGTCTGGTCAGTCACTCAATAGAAACCGTCACGTGAACAAAGTCTTTTGGCAGCATACTGTATCGGGTGTGATCAATTAAAAAAATTGGAAAAGGGGTGATCAATTAATAAATTACTTCTCTCGCCTTTTGTTGGCGTTGATCACTAAAATAGTCCGAATTTTTGGGAAAAAAAAGCATGAATGCTGCCGGACACAAACTAAGGGACGAATTTAGCATAAGCTTACATTGTAAATAGAACCCACAAATAAAAACCTATTTTGGGGGTAATTTTCAAAAAGCAAAAAAAAAGAAGAAAAAAAAAAAATTTTTTTATAGACATAAGGAATAAATGTTTAAATTTTTAGACCTCTAGCTCCATTGGTGCAGCCTGAACGTGTGATACATACATATAGCCAGCTGGACCAACTTAAAAACTGAAGAAACCTATGTTGATAGATTTGGTTGACAGTTTCTAATATGACCCCGTTGAAGCAATAACCTTTTTCCAATGATCCTCTAATGATAATATGCCATCTCTATAAAATTTAGCTTTAATGGTTACGAATTTAGTAAAAGTATGAATTATAGGCTTCCCTGTTATTGAACTTTTTACGGATATGAAGTTCAAAATGCTTGAAAAGATGATAATCTGTTGGAGAACTGTCAGGTGGATATGGGGAATGCTGCAAGCCTTCATGTCCTAATTCTCTAAGCTTAGATACAGTCAGGTGTTGGATCTAGCACCGTCATGGAGCATTTCGTTCAGTTCATGTGGGACCCATTTTCATAACTTTTTAACCTTTCCTATTGCCTTGAGATGACATGATATGGTGGTGGTTATAGGCCTAAAGTCTCTAGAAAGTGCTCAAAAGTTCTTTGTGGGTCACTGGCCACTGCTGACGATAATTCTTCATCATCAAGAACAGGTTTGGCTGCCCTTGAGGTTTATTATTGTTATCCATATTTCCCTCCATTGAACGAAGAACTACCTTCTCTTGCGAGCAATCAAGAAAAGTTAATTAAAAAAAACTTTTTAATTATTTATATCGTCTTTAACAACATCACATAACACTAACCATGCACACACCAATGCATTTAGCATACACACACACACACACACAAACAAACACACACACACACCACAAGGTATTTTATCTTAACGTCTTAAGCAACAGCAATAAAAAGTTGAGAATGAGATGTAAGCAAAGAAGAATACATCTTTCTTCAGACGTAAACCTGTCTGCATACTCCCTCTCCTCTCTTTTATTTTCCTCCTGTTCTCAGCGGACAGAGAAGGGAAAAAGTTTTATTCGTATCATTACAGGATGAATCATCCTCTTCTTGCTGTGAAGAGCAATTTTTAGACCCAGTAAAGAGAAAATACAAGTAGAGTCGAAAAATAATTCTTTTCATGAGTTTTTCCGCCGGAATCTTGTGTTTTTCTTTCAGTCTTGTTTCTTTGTGTTTTTCCTTTTGTTTTTATTTGCCTGAAGTTACCGTTGATAGGATACAGAAACAAACGGGTTATAAGTAGAAGTGATTCAAGAATGTCAGACAGTATACAGTTTCCAGAAAAAACAACAAAAAATAGTCGTGCATACACACATAGTCCACTCTAAACTGTGCATGTATGTGCACACACGCATTTTGCAATCAGCTCACAAAAGAAATTAATGTGTGCACAAAAGGTTAGTTACCTTTTCTAGTTCTAACAGTTAAGATGTTGAAAACAGACATTACAACTACTGAAGCCTCTTTAAGAGATTCAATTTGATTGGTTCAATTTGAAACTATGTTTGACCAATCAAAAATAATTTAATAATGCTCACGCCTACAAAATGCTTGCAAAATGTTCATGTTTTAACAGTTAGGATGTTGGAAATGGCCTAAACAGCCGTAACATGTACATCAGAAGACATACACCAATATACAAGACAGAACTATGTTCATAAAAAACGTTAACTTTGAAATTTTAAGGTTTTTTTAAATTTTGAAGTTTTAGAAT
>VCCN01006129.1:4683978-4707418 GCA_006491835.1 Architeuthis dux
TTGTTTATTTACTCTTTTATACTAAGCAAAACATTCCTTCTTTTGCTGTTTCTTCCACAGTAATAATCCACTCCATCTTGTTGAGTCTCAGCAAAGACATCATACATTTTAAAATGATTGTTGGCACATTTTCAATAGAATAGCACCACGTACATTATAATAATTGTATGCTAACATGTACAAAACTATGATTCACATTCATGCATAATCCCACATACATCCAAATTTCTTGCAACATTTGCTGTCAGTGCACAAGTTCACAGAATGTTTTACCTATCATGGGTGGAAAACAGCATGTTAAAAATATCCTATCAAGCTTGTATCTCTATTTATACTTTGTTATAATGACCCCACATAGCACTGTTTTGTTTAGTGCTGCATTGTTAGGAACATATCTAGAGGGCTAACCAAGGTAATACTGTATTTCCTCTCCAAGTGGGATGCCAAGGTTGTATCGCCAGCTCAACGTCGACATACCTGGTTAAACTTGGAATGTCTACACGAGAAAAGACAAAATATATAAGGAGTCTCCCAGATTGGGCAGCAGCTGTATCAGTATGGATCTGATATTCTCACACTGTCAGAAAACCAACAAAGCCCGGTGATATTATAGGGTATTGCTGGGGTGCCCTGGCTTAGTGGTAATGGTGTTTCAGCTCAGAAAACCATTACTTACCCCCAAAGTCATCATCTGATGAAGGCTTTGTTAGAAGCACAATTAATGATGTGTGACATTGAATTTCAGCTAAATTCAAATTGGGACCATCACGGGTAATAAGTACCAAAAATGAATCCCATTATGAACAGTCGATAATTATTAAAAAGTTGTCCCTGAAGCCCACATCAGCCTAAACCCTTAATAAAAATTAATTTTTTTTAAAAAAGCAACAAAAAAAGAATTTTCCAGTGAAGATTTCTTTGTCACTCAAAACAAAAACAATTACGCATCATCACACACACACACACACACACACACATATATATATCACACAAACATTTAAACTTTTCTAACAGTTGAAAAAGATCAGGTAAACTCAGACCTACCCCATGCAAAAGATAGCATTACTAGAAATAAAATAATGGTGCATAGGAGATATTTATATCAGCAAAATTGTTACCTTTAAGTTGAAGAGTCTATTGTTATGTAGAGAGAAATAAACAGAAAAGGTTCCACTGCACATTATATAGATAGATTTTCTATTTTCAAAGTAAACATCATTTCAAAAAATGCAGACACTATAAAAGACAACAGAAAGTCCCAACTAATTTGTATATTTTCATGCTTCATTATAAGTAAGATTTGATAAATGAATACTTTCTCTGAAAACATTAAAAAACCAGACATCTCACATGGTAACAACAATAACAAAGAAATAATACCTCTTGAAGTCTTGAAATCCAGTAGTATTAAGTACAGAGATAAATCCTTAAAAACACGAGAAATGAAGTGATGATCTGGGAATTATAGAAAATTCTAAGCACTTTCAGCAAGGATATACAATACTCCCTTGTAGGTAATTTTAGAATCCTTCAAGACTGGCGCTTATGTCACGTCAGCTGTTGCACCTCTCATTTCCTTACAGTTTCTGCCAACACAGATTGTTTAAGGGGCTCATACAGACCGATCCTTTTTTGTGGGGGAGGGGAACCCACCACCCACTTTCAAAGCTAGTAAGCACATCTGGTAGGCAACAGAGACAGGTAACTTATTTTAGGAAGTCAAAAAGGGCCAGGTAACCTATTTTATGGGCTAACTAGTTTGTATTACAGATTTTTTTTTTTAAAAGCTGTTGAGTCATTGGTTTATTTGAGGTGCAGGCTGGAGAGTATCTGCAGCTGAAAGATAACTTGATAATCCATTATCAGTCCTTATAATTGCAATTGGCACCTGCTTGCAAAAACGATGTAAAGGATGGATGTATGTCAATGCTATGGGTTGCAATATTTGGGGATATTATAATACCAGCGTATTGAATGCATTGCAATATTTGCATTTTTTTTATTTTTAAATTAGATGTCCATCTTATACACCAGCATTTATGGTAAAAAATTCTTTTTTATGTACATTATCATGTTAAACTGAGGGTTTACTATGATTAACAAGACTGGCTGCTAAAATATTACTCAATTTATTAAGGTTAGAGTTAGTAATATTATCAAAGGATCAAACTCCACTGTGATTGAAGCTTAAATGACTTAGCTTATAAGTTTTGAAAATATTTCAACTTTTTGTAAAAAAATTTTTAATATAAAAATATTTCCTACTCGTTGAGGGGAGTATGTGTGCACAATTTCAAGTTTCTACTATGAACGGTTAGTGCTGTGCAAGTGACACATACATAGATAGAAAAACAACTATTTCAGCCATCAGGCTGCAAAAAAATTTTTGTTTTAACTGAAAAAGATCTTTAAATTTGGCCGTAGATAAATGGCATGAAAATATAAATAATTCTAGATATAAACTGAAGAAAAAAAAGGTGTCCTGTGGGGGAATTTTTCTTTATAAATCTTTTAGTGGGATTGAACTAAGGTTGCACGCCAAATTTCAGCCTCCCCAGTAGCCTTGAAGGGTTCTAATTTTGGTGAGGGTCATTGTTGTTGTCAGTGACATTGTTATCGTTATTATCCGGGGAAAAGAAAGTCAACTCTAGAGTAGGGGGTGACAAAAAGAATTAAATTTGAATCAGAAACTGAAACTGCAGCAATGAACAGCTTAAATACTCGACCTATTTACAAGGAAAAGTAATCTGTGCATGCACAAAAGAATTGTGTAAGCATTCACTAATTGTCATATCATTAAATATGTGAATTCCTTTTGTTTGCACAAAGAGATGCTGCCATCTTGCCAAAGAATAGCAGACTACTATAAGACAAGTTACCTCATCCATGGTACCTGACTGATGACTTGCTAAGATAAATTATCTCAGTGAACAGATTAAAAATCAATATCAGATTTTTTTTTTTTTAAATCAGCAACAAATCAATCAAAGACCCCAAATTTTTAACTCACTTTTTTATTTCTGGGAGGTGGGATCAGCATCATGATGAACAATTCAAACTTTAATTTCATGTTTGCACTTAGCACTTTCAGCATCAACTTTATTTTCTTCACTGGCATGTAGTCACAATTGTGTGCTGAGGACAACATGAAGACAAGGCGCAAATTTCAAAAAGGGGATGTTAATTAACATCATTTGGTGTTTAACAGGTGAAGTAGCAAAGATGTTAACTAACTTAAGTGCAATTCCTTTTTTCAACAAACAGCAAATGGAAAAAGAATCGGAGGTAAATATTTTCCTGATTTTAAGAAAGCAACAAAAGTGTCTAGAATAAACAATTCAGGTGGAATAATTTTATTTTAGAATATGTTCATGCAATGAAGGGCAGCAGTAGCTATTTTGAATATCTCGAGAACCAGTTGTGCAGCCTTGATGTAACTTGGCAACCAAGCAAATGGGGGACCTTACTGCACATGCATGAACAGACACTCCCTCTTGGGGTTACTCTGTCGGCATAGAGTTACCATTGAGTGAGCTTATGTACTGTGTGAACGCCACATTCATAATGAGCAAAGGAGTCATTCTTCATGTCTCGTGCAGGTTCTTTTGGCAAAACATCACATCACCCAGGTCTGTCAGCCCCAACCCCAAAGTCCAGATTTGGCCCCGCACTTCATACTTTTCCCAAAAAGATCAGACCATAGACGAGATTAGTGAGAATGCAGGAAATGGCAATCCTGAATAGGACTTTGTAGACTATTTTGAAAAGTGAAAGGGATGCTGTGATGAGTGCGAGAGGTCCCAAGAGGAATGCTTTGAAGGGAACTAAGGCATCATTGCCCTAGGTAGGTTATTTCTTTTATTATTATTGAATGGCTGGATACTTTCCGGCTAGACCTTGTATATCTTTAAAATATTCAACACAAACTTTGAAATTTAGTCTTATGCTAAATAAATTGTGAATAAGAGGAATTTCCATCATTGCTAGTTAACTCTATAAAATTTCCAATTAATGGCAACTCAGTTCTATTAAGGCTTTTATCAAGAGCTTTTATCTTGCAATGGATAACTATTACTCTTCACCATCTTCCACAGTTAATTAAGCAACTGGATTTGAATCATTTACTTGCGGCTTCATAAAGTCTGTGCCAAACAGCTATTCCCAAGAGATGATAAACACTGCTGCCATATCCTTGGTTTTACAGATCTAATTAGAAATAAAACATTACCATTTTTTAAATAACTAACAGAAATAATGTGAACAGATGCAGCAAACAACTTAACAGAAGCACTAACATATGTGCTGGGAAAATGGTTCGGATATTAGATAATATCACTTTGATAGAAGAGATCTTTATCAATAAAGAGAAGCATTAACGTTCCCCTTTTTAAATTTGCACCTTGTATCCATTTTGTCCTCTGCACACTGCTGTAACTAATACCTGATCAGAGTCGCTTGCAGTAGCAAGACAAACCTTGCTTAGCACCAGGATTTTAATTATTTACTTGTGGCGTCCTAAGTAAAGGCCTAACCATAGAACTATTCCCAAGTAAAAATTCCCAGATGATGATAAACACTGCTGCCAACTGCTTAGTTTTACAGATCTAATCTGGAATAAAACATTACCGTTTTTTTAAATAACTAATAGAAACAATGTGAACAGATGTAGCAAAGAACTGAACGGAGGTTCTAACGTATGTGCAGAGTAAATGGTTTGGACATTAGATGACGTCATTTTGATAGAAGAGATCTTTATCAATGAAGAGAGAAATGGTTAAGAATCTCATTATGTCCAAATGGAAGTGAGGAGATAAAGCTGTATCCTGAGAAAGACAAAGTGCAGAGATGATGAAGATAAGTCTTACTTAGCAGAGAAAAGACCAGGTGTACATGAAAGAAAAAAAAGCAGCACGCAACAAACTAGGAAAGCATCCAGAGAGCGCACATCTCTGCCGATGTCATTGGCACTAAAAACTAAATGATGCAAGGGAGATAACTGTAAGGAAATTCCTGGATATGCCTCAAAACTTAATCAATTTTTCCTTAGCCCAGCCTTCTGGGTGAATATACACACAAACACACACACACTTAAAATGTCTTAGTGTGTGTAGATATTCTATCTTAACATCTTAAGCAATAGCAAAACCAGAAAGCACTCACAGAGCGCATTCACCTGCCAACACCATTGCGACTAAAAACTGAATAAAAATCAGTTAATATATAGTTACCATCCAGGGGAGGTAATTGTAAAAAGATTGTGGATTCAACCCAAAATTTAATCAATTCTTCCTTATCCCATGGCCCACCCTTCCACAAAATGCCATTGAAATTGATTGAGAACTTTCGGAGATATTGTGTGGATAAACCTGAATGAATACATAGATGTATGGGGGAAAAAAATATCTCAATCAAAAGAAAATTCCTGGATCCGCTACAAAATTCAAACAATTCTTCCTTACCCCATGGCCTACATTTCCCCAAATATTAATTGAAATTCATTGAAAACTTTTGGAGATATTGTGTGGACAGACATATAGCTATGATACAGGGGAGGTAACTGTAAAAAGATTCCTAGATCCACCCTATAATTTAATCACTTCTCCCTTTGCCAATGGCCCACACTTGCACAAAATGTCACTGAAATTCATTTTTGTAGATATTGTGTGGCCAAACAGATAGACATGAGTGAATGAATACATATAGTGCAAAAATACTGACTAATTTTGAGAAGGGTTATATTAACATTCAAATAATTTTTTGGATGATAGAACTCATTTATGTTGTTCACATGATGTGTCTGCTGATTCATTCAACAGCCTTCTTCTCAGTGAAACCCTTAAAAATTTGTACCGGACAAAGTTCACCCCGAGGTGAACAAATGGCCCCAAGCATTATGGGGGAAAAGGGATAATAAATTGAGTGAGTGCTAGCTAGGATAATGAAGATGAAAATCTCAGAATTTTGTGGGCAAAAAAGCTGAACATGAAAGAAAGCTCTCAGATCTGGTGTCTCTAATCTTCTGCACTTTCTTTCTTCTCGACAGCAAAAAAAAAAGAAAAAAGCATTAATGACTTCTTAAGGAACTGATGTCTCTAATGTGGCTAAGTAATTGATCAATTACTTTTAAGCTGCTAATCTCTAATATTATGTGAAAGTCACTGTTTTTGTGTGTGGCGTTGTATGTATGTCTGCAGTGAGCATCACAGCCAAACTGTAAGTCCCAGAGGTCTGATTTTTTGCATGGATATTGACTTAACCCCAGGATAAAACATAGGCTATTTTGTTTTTTAAAGGTTCCAACACTACCAGGTTTTTAATGGGGGGGGGGTCTGATTCACAATGTAGTATTATGCTAAACTGAACACATATTTTATGTCCAGTAGATAAATGATGGAGTATGATGTAAATAAGTGTCTGTAAGTGTTCCAAAGTATTGGGAGAAAATAGAGAATGTTTTACGGGAGAGAGAAATAGAATGTTTACACAGTATAAATGTTTTTATTATGAAAGCAGACAACACATGTTTTTAAATACAGTGTGGACTTTTTAGATGAATTTTACACTTATTTTCAAATAAATTCCAAGATAAAGTCCCATTATTTAATTGTAGTGTAAATAAAAACCATTTTCCCCATATTCTCTCTTCGTATTAAGGATGTTTAATGTTTATATGTGCGGTAGAGAGAAAAAAAGGTAATCTCGCTAACAGTCAAAAAGGAATCAAATTTTCTCTTTTAGGGCTCTAAAGTGAGGATTAACATTTCCACCCCTTTTAAGCAAAAAAAAAAAAAAAAAAAAAAAAAAAAAAAAAAAAGAAGGGGGACCTTCCCCGGGCAATGCTGGGTAACTCTGCTAGTATGTAATATCTGTAGGCAGGGGTAACTATGAAGGCAATTATGCCAACCCGATTTGATTCCAGAGAAGAAAGGAGAAAGTGAAGAAAAGTGAAGATAAAAGAGGGAGAAAAGAAAGAGAAAAAAAGGAAATATGAGAGAAAGGGAGAGAGAGAAACAATAGAGAGAGAAAAACAGAAATACGGTAAAAAATGAAAAAGGGAGAGAGAGAAGTGAAAGAGAAAGGAAAGATAAAGAAAAATAAGAGACAGAAAAAAGATGGAAAAGAAGAGAGAGAAAAGATAAGAATGAGGGAGAGAGAAACAAGAGGAGTGAAAAATACCATTTATGTACAGAGGCATACACCTACCTAAGTACACGTTTCTCACAAGTATTAAAATAAGGCTGAAAGTCAGACAATAGATGCACGAGTTCTCTCCCTTGCACCAAAAAGGAGCAGATCTAGCCCCAAAGGAGCTAAATCGGTACATTTTGTTTCGGTATATCAGCCCGTCAGTCAGTCAGTGACGGTCATTGCTACTAGAGATGCTCATGCATCTAAAAATGTCCTAAAAATAAAGCACTGACCTTACAAATTCGGGATAGATTTTCGGGAGTTTTTACTTACCTGTAAAATAAAACAAAATAAAAATTAAATGATAACTATATTCAAAACAAAAGGAATACAAAAGAAAAAAAGAATTAAATATCTTTGCAAAGAAGCATACACCTATTTGCTCATGTAATCAGTGCATCTGTCCACACTATCATTTGTCTCAGGCCACATTAAAATTCATTGAGAACCTTTGGAGATATTATGTACGGTGTAGGGAAGGTAACTGTAAAAGATTTGTGGATCCACCCCATAATTTAATCAATTTTTTCTTAGACCATGGCCAACCCTTCCAAGAAATTTCATTGAAATTCATTAAGAACGTTTGGATATATTGTGTGAACAGACATATAGCTACGATGCAGGGGAAGTAATTGTAAAAATTCCTGTATCCGCCCCAAATTTAATCAATTTTTCTTTAGCCCATGGCTCACTCTTCCACAAAGTTTCATTGAGAACTTTTGAAGATATTGTGTAGACAAACATGAGTGAACACATAAATGTAGGGGGGGGGGACAATAATAAATTCCTGGATCCACCGCAAAATTTAACCAATTCTACTTAATCGATGTCCTACTCTTCCAGAAAGTTTTATTGAAATTCATTGAGAACTTTTGGAGATATTGTGTTGACAGACATATAGCTACGATGCAGGGGAGATAACTAAAATAATTCCCGGATCTGCCCCAAAATTTAATCAATTCTTCTTAAGCCCATGGCTCACCCTCCCACAACAATGTCATTGAAATTTATAGAGAACTTGTGGAGATATTGCATGGACAAACAGACAAAGCAACTGTATACAATTATCATATGTAAAATATGAAAACAGAAACCTGGAGGTGCCAAGAGAAATTCTTGGACATTCTTTAGAAATGGCAAAATGATTTTTAACACTCTTCAACTCGGATTATTCACCATTTGGTTCCACTGCTACCATTTTTTGCAAACATTTGAAAGTGATGAGATAAACATTGCTTAATATATTTTTAAATTTTATTTTTAGATTAGGAGGCGTTTGTTTATTAATTGTGTAAATAAGTAGACACTGTTTATACTGAAAATGTATAAGCCAGGCTGGGTCACAATTCATTTGGCCTTAAAAGTCAATTCGAGAGTTTGAAATAAAATTCCTAACTTTTGAATCAAATGGAATTGAAGATGTAGCAACATCTCTGAATATGGAAGCTTAGATGTGGCTGAGCAGAGATTCACTGAGAAATTAGCAATGGCCACTCATATGTTATCTTAAACTCTGAGAAGCAGCATTGTCATTATTCTATGAATTATTCAAACTAGTTTCTATGGCAGGCACCCCTAAATGTGAAATTACTGTTTAAAATCAAATAGTTTAGACTCAATAGATAACATCTCCATGAATTATGATGACAATTTTTTAACCCTTTCGAGACTCCTGGGGCATATATATCCCAAAATTTCTATCACTGCTGGGATATATACATGCTGTAGATCTCTTTTAGAAGTCTACTGAGACATTTTTAATTCAGGCATTAAGCTCTTTAATAGATTTATCATGAAAGGGTTAAAAGGGGAATTTCTTATTGTTATTTGGTATATAATGAAAACTTTTCATTGCAAAAAGTCCTGAGCTACCTGTAATTATCAACAAACAATATTAAATGGAAGCCTACTGTAGTGCAATAGTTTGCAGTCTTGTCTCAAGGGTGTATACTGAATTTAATCCTCACTACTTTGGCCTTGTACCAGACTAACCTAGGCTTAGTAAATAACCATACAAGTCCAACAACAAATGAAATCATAATTCATTTTAGTTCTCTGAATTCTTTTTCAAGGGTGCCAAGATTATGTGCACTTAGTAACTTTGAAAGCCTGTAACTTGAGTGTCTGTTCATGTATGAAACACAACCACAAAATGCATGCACACTATCATTCAGTGATCGGAGTTGCCTGCAATGGCAGGACAAAACTTTTTGCTTGGTGAACCAAGTCTGTGAGTGATCTTTTTAAAATAGAGTCCTGGTGCAAAAGCAGGTGGCATCTGTTTGGGGTGGGGGGGGTCTTACCCCCCTGCAGGGGATGCAGTCGGGGTATTCTAGGCCGCAGAGTGATAAAGGTTAAAAGATGCCTCACAAAGAGCAATAGTTATCAAGCTAGTCTTACAAAACCATTGCTACTGTAGAGAGTTTGATCCTCACCAGGTGTTCAACACTTGTAGCCTTATGCTGTACTAAGCTATGGTTAGAAAAAAAATCAATATATAGAGTGCCTCCCTGTAGAGCAATGGTTAGCAAGTAGTCTCAGACCATTACTACTATAGTGAGTTTCATCCTTATTGGCTGCTCACACTAGTGGCCTTGTGCCAAACTAAGCTAAGCTTAGTAAATATCAACAACCAATATTAATTGTTTGTGTGAAACTATCTTATTTCTCCCTCTTGTTTTATTTTTAGTTGAGGTTAAACAACCCTGAGACCCATTGGGTCACCCTTTGAGTAAAAATTAGTGCATTCTGATGTAACCGAAATGAACCTGGATTTTTACGCATTTGCAAATAGATAAATAAGGAAGACTACTCTATTATTTGCATTTATTAATTATCTCTCTTGATAAATGTTATAATATAAATAGGGATGAGCACGAATGCAGACCCCACATTTATTAAGTTCCAAATCAACTAGATTTATTTTGCATTCTTTGAGTAAGCACATTTTAGGGATACATTCAATACCTCTGGCTACAATGCACCGTTTTGGCTACTTAGGGATCACAAACAGATAAACAGAATCAGACTTTTAGTATTATAATACAGATAATGAGATTCAGGGAATTTTCTAAAACGAAGAACCTATAAAAAATTAAAACAATTTCAAGATTTAGTCCCTTTAAGAAATGTATCCTCTGAACTTATCTAACAAGAATTCCCAAGTTATCAAACTAATCTTGAGTTATCATACAGAGTGGTTGGAATTGCAAAAAAACCTGCTTTAGATTTGCTAAGCATACATGTATATAAAAGGATAACCCTTAATGAATATATAATATATACACACATATCCCAACAACATATTTGCTTTCTTATATATGCTATGTATTTTTCGAATATTTCTATTATTTTATATTCAGAACGGTTTCAAGTGGATGTTCTGACACTGGATGTTAGCCTACAATTTTTGAGGTCAGCTAATGTTCTTGATAATGTTCTAATGTTCTTGATAATACTCTCAAGAAATAAAAAGAAACAGCAACTAAAAAATGAGGGGGGAAAAGAAAATCAAAATAAACCCAAAGGAAAAAAATAGATGACATCTGGATTTAGTTTTCTAATATCTTTTATCATTAAAGGATTTGGTTTATATTTCAACAGTATCTAAGAATAACCAAGATGGCTGCTATGAAAAGGAAGAAAAAAAACAGGTACAAAATGTACCTGTTTTTTTTTCCTGCCTTTTCATAGACATGAACATGCCAATCTCAGAAGATCTGAATCTTCGGATCAATCCTCACTCAAGATTAAAATGAATTTACAAAATATGTGAGATAGAAGAAAAATGTAAATCAATACATTTTGTAGACAAAAAAATGTCAGTCTGAAACATGACAATGCAGGCGTAAAATACAAGATAATACAGAGGAAGCTGTTTACTATAATCATGGATAATGTTATCAGCCGGTTATTTTTATCAAAATCAGTCTGTCCCAAACACTTTATTTAAAGTGATCACAGGTTTCGTCTGTATGTCCTTTGCTTAATGTTATCAACTGGTTATTGTTATCTAAAAGACCCAGTCCAAAAGTGATAACAATAAGCGGCTTCCTCTGTAGTTATAAGAAGTTCTACTAAATAAGCATTAAACCCTTAAAATTGCAACCAATTGCAATTGAGACTCACTGCATTTATAAGGTTATTGCCTTGAATAAATAGTCCAGCTCAAAAGTGTTTTAAGAATGTCAGACAAAAATTTTGTCTAGGCTAATGTTGGCAAACAAAAAGAAGAAAACTGACATTATTAGCTGTGACAAACACCTCAAGAAAGCGTAAGAGTCCACAGGCCAAAATCTCAAAGTGAACACATACTACCTCAGCTGAATTTTAAACTCAGTTTGCCAATTCTATTTTCCATACTGCTAACTGTTAGGCTAACTCCGTAGACCCAGCACTTGTCACATTATTTAATTGCTTTAATTAGACTCGCCCAAGGTTACACAGCATTTTATCATTATAAATTACTGGTCCAAGCGAAGCAAAACTGGCTATTGGCGAAGTCTTTTTACTTCTTCACTTCGTTGTTTAATGGAATACGGGAGACTTTTGAAAAAAGTCTCTTCGTTACGGAAGACTTGAGAAAGAAATCACGTCTGAGAGTAAGAGAGAGATTGATCTAACCTCCTGTCTCTCCTCACCATACTAAATTTCAATCATCAGTGACAGCTTTTGCTGACAGAAACAAAAATGTGATCTCAAGCTAAAAAAGTGTATATCTTTTGATCGGTGTCTTCGTTGGACCGCATTTGCCACAAAGCCAACTGTAGACCCGAACTCAGCAGGGCTTTGCTCCAAATTAGAGGATCATTGGAAAAAGGTTCATATTTTGATTAAATATTTACTAATTTTTGTTTATATCATCCTTCATTTTACTATTCAAAAAACAATTTTTCATATGTAATAACCTAATAGTTCACATAGATGGATATGTGTGTACTCTTCACTTCTTGACCCGTCATAAACAAGACCGGTTGCTGAAGGGTCAAATTCCACTCCAGCTTCTATTCTGACTGAAGATGATTACTGCAACTTTTGATTTTGTATACTCATTTAAAGCCCACTTATCAAATAAAATAACCATACACTAACTAAGACTCTAGAACAAATTATTGATAAAAATTGTACACTTACTCTTGCTACTTCTACCACAACTAGTAATGCTACTACTACTTTTAGAATCCCTTTGAAATCGGAAATCACAGATATGGATGTAAGGATGGTGGACACATTGTTGAACTTATGGTTCTTGTTCTGTATAAATGTATATATTTATTAGAATCAAATAAGCCTGTGCATATCTGTATGATAAATTTTCGTTAATATCTAAGACTTGCCAATTTAGCTCAGTCAGTAAGACAGCTTCCTGGCAATCAGTTGGTCGTGAGTTCAAAATCACAGTAGTGGAATGTGATTTTTACATATTGGTTTACACCCCTAATTTTGGTGAGGATTGTTCTTGTTACATTAAGTAAACAAAGCCAATGCCAGACTTTGTACTGGAGTTGGAGAAAAAAGGTTTCAGAAACATTCACAGCATACAGGTTGTTTGTTGAAAAAGTTCAGAATTAAATGTTTTTCTTTAAATTGACAGAATTCAGACTATCATGTGTAACACATAAATGTAAACACATACACAAAATTAAACATGATATTATCTAATACATTTAGAAATACAGATACTGCACACCAGGGTTGTCATTTGATACTTTTGTTACTGAACAAAGCTAGTTCATTGGTTCCAAAAATAGAGATTTGGTACTGATGGAAAATTTACATTCCCTTGCACACAAATGATATGATACAACATAAATATACATGAAAAATAAATTTAAAAAATATGTATTTTAATCCATTTTTCCAGCAAGCTTAGTCGGATGATGGACTTCAAGTTAATTGATTATTTTGGTACTGAAGCTACTTAATTTAGTGCAGAGACCATAACAATTTGGTCTTGTATGGCAAAAGACATCTGGAAACCTAGTACACACATTTTGTTCTGAATTTCAGAGATGAGGAATTATGTTTACAAGATGATTCCATAATTATTTCCTCTACTTAAAAATTTAATCTACCATATACTTCGGCAGATAAGGCGACTTTCAGATAAGATGGGACCCCAAATTCATTCTGAATTCCATAGTTTTAGCTCACTGTTTTTGTATCTGGCCTATAGGACACCCCATTTTTGGAGGTGTTTTTTGGATGCTCCAAGTGTCGACTTATCCACCGAAATATACAGTAATTTGTTTGAGGTATATTCCATGAAGCCTGAATGTTTAGCTATTAAACAAAGAATTGTTTTCTGTCTTATCTGTGATTTTTTTTATTAGCTGCAAAGTAAAAAAGCTGGTTGAACATCCTCTGAGGGGGTGATTCCATAATTTTTGCCAAAAGTTGTATTAGCTGATTTTTTATCTGTATAATGTTCGATGTGATTAATATTGACTACTGAATTAAGTACATGGATTTATTTGAATGAGTGTCCTCAACTTAGTTGTTATAGTCAACGTTTCTGCTGTTCTACCCTCCGGCCTTCTTCAGGTGTCTGTTATATTCAGTAACCTGTGTTGGTTAAGCTTATCTAGTAACCTATCTGGTGGTCGCAAGTTCAATCCCTGGGTCGGGTAGAGCAGAAAAGTCATACTCTGGTTCAGGCTGATCAGCGACATTGCAAGGACAAATTAACTAGGAAGAATTGACTGATATGAGATATCCTCTGGCATGGACAGTGGAAAGAGGAAAGAGAACAATCTACCCTTGCGGATTGAATAAAGGGTTTGGTTCAAAATTCCAAGAAAGTTACCGACTATGACAGACACGCGAAGGTCAGAGGGTACAACGGCCGAAACGTGACTATAACAATCAAGATGATGACACTAGTCTGAGTAAATCAGTGTATAATTTTCTCTCTGTTTCCCGGTGTGAGATGTCAACAGTTGCATACCACTGAAGATTTCAAGTTTTAGGGTTCAGATCTTGTGCACCCAACTCATATAGATAGATTTTTTTATGTCTCTCTATCACACACACACATTAATATCTATACATAGATATAAGATGTTACACAAAGGTTTAGGGAATTTCAGCAGATCAATCAATCTGTTCATCTGTCAAGTTACCCAGCATTTCTTGTGTCTCACCAAACATTTCACACATCTCTCAAAATCACTCCACCAGGAAATAAAGAACCTCATTTTCTATCAATTTTTCCTCCTTTAAGAAAGCCATTTTGTACCTAAAGTACCCCAAACTTTCCAATTAACACATTATGTATATATACACTCACACACAAATGATTTTGTCCTTTCTCTAAAGTTTTTAACTGTTCACTCACAGATAAAGCCCAACATATATTTAGATGACCCACAAGTTTAAATAATTTTCTTGATTTGAAAGTTTGTTTTCACCTCTTCTTTCTCATTAAGAGCTGTCATCAGTTTGGGAGAAAGGAGATAAGAAAACCTTCAAATTGGGAAGGCCATTTAAACTTATGTCTCAAACACCCCCACCCAAACTCATCTTTTGGGGTATCCTTTCCCGTGTGAAAGTCTAATGACAAAATAAGCACAAAATGGCTAGAAGTAGAAAGAGTGACGAATCCTTTTTGGTACCCAACACTTAATTATTTCTTTTCAAAGAAGCGTTTCTGGCATTTTTGGCACTCAGAAAGTGATGTAAACGATCATCACATTTTCTCAGGCTTGATACCATTCATCGAGTTCAAAATGGGCTCAGTATTCATAATAGCTGCCATGCTGTAACAGATTGGTCCCAAAATCCTATAATATAAAGTATGTATGTATAACTAAGAAGTAAACAAGGGATCAATCTTTTAAATAGAAAAAAAGATTACTTTGGAGGGAGGGTTGAGACAAAGTCTTATATGTGGTGGCTGTCAACTTGCTGTCAAGTATGATCACCTTTTGCATTCAAATTTTCCTTTTCTGGAGACAGCCATGGCTCAGTCCATGCAGTTGTGCCATTGCTCCTACTAGTCAGATGTGCCTCTAATGCTCACAAATATTTATTTTTTATTTTTTTCAGTGATTATTTTTAGTTTGAAGACTATGAAAATGTTTAAAAGAGCTATGGGTAACAGTGAGAAACAAAAAAGGAATCTGTCAAAGTTTTTTTCCAAAGTATTGTGCCTCTCACTCGTGGGTTCTAAGGTGGCTTTTAAGACTCGCTTCTCTTTAGCAGATTCAATTGCTGATCACAGGTATTTGGCACCACCATAACTACTACTTGATTATCAGCATTATAATTGGAATGTGCTATGTTAATGTGCCTAGTTAAACCGGACTTTGACCAACAGACTTGATTACAAATCGGGCATGACAAGAGGCCCATCTGTCTTGCATAAGATTTCAAATGATTTATCAGGCCAGTTTTAGATAGCAAAATACAGCAGCAATGTGTGCATGTTAGCTTTTCACACAAATAGGTTGTCCACAAAAATGTTGCATCCTGAGTAAATATCTAAAAATTTGTCCTACCCAACAACTAATGCAGTCACTCATTTGTTGATTATTGAAGGAGATGAATGAAATGTTTAGTCTTTTTTAGTCTAAGTACTGACTGAGCTGATAGTTGATAGTCAGAAGCCAGTATCACTTACGTACATACCCCAAAGGCACAAAAACGAAGCGGTGGGATTTGGGGTTTTGGTTTTGATTTACAAATGCACTGCAAGTTCTGTTGCATTAGCTCAGGTGGTAGTAAACACCTGACAATTCAAGAATTCATATTACATACACTTAATATGTAATATTCATGATTAGTAGAACATCTGTGAGTACCAAACTCACTATATTAACCCTTCCCAGACTAACCTATTAAGATGCTTAATGCCTGAATTAGAATGTCCCAATAGACTTCTAAAAAGAGATCTACAAGATATCCCTGCAGTCATAGAAAACCTCAGGATATGTATATCCTAGGAGTCTTAAAAACAGTTAACCAATTGCAACAGTCATTAGTAGGATTTGACTATTACAAAACCAATATCTTGGTGGGAATGACCTACCACATTAATAGGCAAATAGCTGGATCCATGGAAGTTTCATGGGTGTTGACAACTAAGATATCATTACTCTCACATATTTCTACAATTAAAGTATATAATTTTGTTAAATAATCTATTACCTATGGAATGTATCTATATTAACTATAATAACATGCACAGGCAAATGGAACTAATATAATTATCATTATTAATCACTGCTACCCACAACAATAGCTTATTTTAGGTTATTCATGCATTCTGACATTTATATGTATCTAGACTTCGCCCAGCCATAACAGTTCATAGTAGGAACTGGAAATTCTGCACGTGCGTGCGCGCGCACACACACACACACACACAAATGTTTTTTGAAAGTTCCACCCTAAATAGGTTTTTAGAAGGGGGATTCAATATGCAATGTAAGTTTATGCCGGCTTGTTTTTTGAAAATTCAGTCCTTTTTTAGAGATCACTGCTCAACAAAAGGCAAGAGAAGTAACTTATTCATTGATCACCCCTTTTTCCAACTTTTTAATTGATCACCCCCAACACGGTATATATGGGTGGCAGTGATTCATAATTTCCCTTGGAATGCTAGTTATTGATTATTTTTGCTATCCGTCTATATTCTTGTGGCCTACTACTCATCGTGTGACGCTATTTCCACCTACAGCAGACTGCGAATTCACATGACTTATTTCCTTCCAGATTTTACGATCTTGAGCAGTGAAGATATTTCAAAAGTATTAGAAAGCCTGTTCAATACTAAAAACAGAATTTTCAGAAAAGTATTAGAACGCCTGTCAAATACTCTACTAAAAACAGAATTTTCAGAAAAGTATTAGAAAGCCTGTTCAATATTATACTGAAAACAGAATTTTCAGAAATTAGAAAGCCTGTTCAATACTATACTAAAAACAGAATTTTTTCAGAAAAGTCCTAATTGTAGTTCTGTATAAAAAATAGATAGATCTGAGTGCAGAAACAGAACAGCTAAGTGAACAATCCATTGAGTTCAACAAGCCCATACATATCTATAAATTTCACAAAAGCATTTGGTCTACTGCTACTACAACTTATTTTTTTAGGCTTCAGACTTGAGGAACAGGAGTAATGAATGAATGGCCAGTTATAGTGACGGTTGGGTCTCTTTTGCTCCGATTCAAGCAGAAGCATGCTCTTCCATTCTTAACCTTATTCTTTACATTGCAAGAGTGGGTGTGTAGGTAGAAGACAATGAATGAGAGATATGAGGAGAATTTAAATTTTATTGCTGTAAGATAATATGCTTCAGTTCCCGTAGACAAAAATTGACACCTCACCTTCAAGAGGTGAAACATCAAATGGGGGAAAGGAGTAATAAAACTCAAGAACAGGTTAGAACAAATAAATCAACAAGTTTTATTGGTGTGAGAAGACACCAGAGAGGAAATAAATATTGCATGGCTGTAAATACAAACAAGCAGAATGATATATAGGGAATAAGCCAAAATAAAATTACCACACAGAGTTAAATCATTCTAAAAACCTTGGGTAACTTCTTTTTGGCTGAGGTAATTGTATACTTTTCCCCAGGGACAGTGGATAGTTATTCAAACTCAGTTAAAAATCAGGGTTTTTTTAATGTGATTTTCATGGTAGGCAGTCTCCATACTACTTTGAAGAATAGTGCAACACAATCTTTCTACTAATCATTTTACTCTGTGCCAGACTAAGCTAAGCTTATTGAATATCAAGAATGGTTATTTGGAGGCAGTAAATATGATTTTACAACAGAGTATTAGCTCTGAAAAAAATAAACTAAATCACACCTTATTATAAACTGATTTATTCTGACCTTAGTTGTTATAGTCACCACGGTGTACCCTCTGGCCTTATCCAGGTGTCTGTTGTAGTCAGTAACACCTGAAGAAGCCGGAGGGTACAACAGCTGAAATGTTGTGACTATAACAGCCAAGATGATGACACTAGTCTGAGTAAATCAGTGTATAATTTTCCCTCTGTTTCCCAATGTGAGATGTCAACTGTTGTATACCACTTAAGATTTCAAGTTTTAGGTTTCAGGCCTTGTGCACCCCACTCATATAGATAGATAGATGTGCTTATGTCTCTCTCTCTCTCTCATAACATGAATCACACCTGTTTAATTTATTTCTAGTAGTTGTAGCAAGAGCCAAACAAACAAACAAATGAATGAGTGAGGGGCAAAAGTATTGAAGTATGAATTAAGGGTCTATAGATCTTTTTGGCATTGATGCTGTCATAAGACAACTACAGTGAAAGCACCAAACAAAGGTGTGACTTCCAAACTTGTTTACTCCATATTCTTAGCTTCCTTTTCTATCATTACAGGCATGGGCATCTGCTTGGAGTGGGCTATGGGACATTGTCCCCCACCCCAGATCAGGCCTTCTCATTGAGGGCGAGGGGGGTTGAAAGTTGGAAGCTTATAGTCAATAAATGATAATGGTGCAGTACATTTGTTTTATGTAAGCCCAACTTAATGTTCCCATATAAAAAGACTTATTATTCGCTGGTAACAGGGTTACCACTAAGATATATTCTGAATATACCCTTTTGCCCCCGGAAAGGTGGCAGTGGATCAGAATTTCAGATTAGATTAGAATCTGAAATTCTGAAAACCAAAATGGTCCAAAAATTGAATTTTCTTTTTTTACCAAAGCTTGTGTTTGGCCCCTAACATGACCCAATGCAACCCATACTCAACCAAGGTCGTCTTGTTTACTTCTGTGCTTTACCAGGCCTTGTAGAGCACAGCAGAAGTTATTATTTCAAGACAGTCTTGGCTTAGTCCATCCAGTTGTGTCATTGCTCCTATTAGTCAGATGTGCCTCTAATGCTCAAGGATCTTTTTTTTTTACAGACTATGAAAATGTTAAAAAGAGCTATGGGTAGCAGTGAGAAACAAAAAAAAGGAAGCATCTGTCATTATCGACATGTTACCTGTAATAGCATTCCAAAATCCTAATTAGAAAAGTGTCTGGTCTCAAGGGTTTCAGATAAGAGATTGTGTATCTGTATTAGTTTATGTGGAAGTAAAATAAAAGAACAATGTCTCTTCAGTTTACAAACTAAAAAAGAAAATTTCACATTCTTGTAAGATATTTTTAAAACCGGATTGTTTTGTTTGTTTTTTTATAATGTGGAATATTAACAATGCATCTCAAGTCTCAGACAAAAAGCTACAATCTGATATTTTTTTTCAACCAAATGAGATAACATTCATACCATTAGTTTCCACTTTGCTTTCATCTTCACAATGTTTTAGCAACACATTAACTCATTTAAAAAATATTACTATTTTCTCTCATAAGTCTTTAACAGAAAAATATGCGAATGACGGGATTTTCTGTCATTGCCATTCTATGACTAACTCAATGAAATTTCTATTTTATTGTGATTGATGGCAACTCGGTTGTATCTTTGAGTCAGGGCTTTCATCTTGTAATGGATAACTTGCAATGGACAGGGGTTTTTATCTTGCAATGGATAACTTGCAATGGACAAGGGTTTTTATCTTGCAATGGATAACTATTACTCTGATGCACATTTCAGAAAATTCAACAAAAAAACTCAAGGTCAAAAGGAAATATAACCTAGGAACAATTTTGTATAGCAAATATAGAAAGAAAACAAAACAAATATCTGTAGCCTTTTTTCTATAGAAGAGAAGGGTCATTAACATTCAAATAGTTCTTCCGACGATTGGACTCCTTGTTGTTATCACAAAGTTTCGGCCGATCCATTCTTTGGTCTTCTTCAGGTGTAAAATCCAAGTGTTTACCACATCACACTCGGATTTTACACCTGAAGAAGGCTGAAGAACGGATTGGCCAAAACGTTGTGTTAACAACACAAAAAACAAAGAGTTCAATCGTCTGAAGAACTATTTGAATCTGTAGCCTTCTTTCATATAATGCAGTACCTCGAAGAATTCTTTTGCACATGTTGAAATTTTTTAGATCATGTGACTGTGTTGCTATTAGTTACTGTCCAAAGAAACAGGAAATAAAAATCTCTCGGTATTTTATATAATTAATTTGGTGCCAGTAGTAAGTAGTACAGAGCATTGTTTTATTTTCATAAAAACGTTAGGGGTAGGGATTGAGGTAGGTAATTTGGTACCACAGTCATTGTACCCGCTAAGAAGATTTTATTTTAAATACATTTGTTGGCAAATGTTACCTTTCCCGTTTTAATATTGCCGATGACGCTGGTGAACTAATATTAACCCTAAAAATACTAACTCTAAACCTCTGGAACGGTGGCCATTTTAAAACAGGAAATATAACAATTACCTATGTTTTTTTTTAATCATATAAATACTTCGAAGTCGTGCTTCCGTACGGAATACGGAAAATAAGCGTCCAGTTTAGCATTATAGTTACATTGTAAATAAATAGACCCACCCACCGCTAAAACCTTTAGAAAAATTAATTTTCCTCAAAAGTCAAAACTGACAAATTTCCTGGGGAAACTTATTGTCTTATGGATTGAATCAGTGAATGAAAGCACAAAAAATGTTTCTATTTTTTGTAGAAGCGGACCATCATCGTAAAGTTGTACCGAAAGATTTCCCGAAGAAATAAAGGTCATATTCATTCAAAGCACATCAAAATACACAAAAGAAGAACAATACATTTTCCTACAAAAATACACTTACAAGACTAAAACCGAATCTTTACACCGGTATTTGAACACAACATTTAAAAGAAAACAAATTTTACATTGTCATACATCAAAAAATAAAACAAAATAAAATATCCAATAAATAAGTTTCAGAAAATACAAAACAAACACAAGTTGTTTACTGAAGAAATATTGAAATAAAACAGGGAACAAACAGCTACAAAATATCGAACTTTACGACATTCGAATCAAAGTAAATGTTTCCCCCACTATCCGAAAGTAGAGTGTTCTTACGCCGAAATGGCGTAAAACGAATTAGCAATTAATTTATATATGGGAAATTCTTTTTTTTATCGTTCCCAGACACCCAAAATAACCTTATCTGCCAGTGATACGCTAAGTGTAACATTTAAACGAGCTCTTTGGGGCTTTTCTGATACCTTAGGACCAATCTTGCTAACATGTGCACAACATAGATCGAGATAAAGCACAGAGAGCAGATCAAGGCAGCTTAAGGTATTTCGTAAAAGCGAAATGGCGTAAAGTGAACTTTCGTAAAGCGGGTAGACTTGTATATAGAGAGTTTGAAATAAAGTCTTAAAGAATATCAAAGAACAGAAAATTCCAGGTGTGTTACAAGGGCGACCGGGAAAAAGTCATAGGTAAGAAAAAAGTCATAATTAAGGAAATTTAGGGGGGAAAATTGATAAAATCATAACTGGTTTCTGGTTAGGAAAAATAGCCATAGGATTTTTTTTTTTTAATAAAATAAGTAATAATTTAATTTATAATAAAATATTTTTTTTATATATTCTTAATATTTCATCGTCAACATTTACTTTTCATTAAAATTACTTATTTTATTAAGAAATATTACTCATTTTATTACTATAAAGTAAATAAATGAAAATATTACTCATTAAAAATAATACTTATGTTATTACTATAAATTAAACAAATTGAAATATTACTTATTTTAATAAGACAATTTATCCTATGACTTTTTCTTACAATCGTTAAGAGAAAGAGAGAAAATAAAAAAATCAAGAATGGTCGTAGTAAATAAATTTAAGTCATAGTAGTGTTGTAAGGGAAGCCCCTCCTTGTAAACCCAGGTAATCAATGAAAAAGGCACATGTGAGAGGGACGTCCCCACAATGAAGAACTTTCTTCTTTCGCACCTGCCCATCTTTTCCCTCCCCCCACTTCTTACTTCCCATTTTCACCTTGCATGTAAGAAAGAAGAAAGAGCAACAGCAATCAAAAGGTGATGCTAACATTACATAAGAACTACTTTCTGTTTTTTTTTTCTTTTTTACTTACCAAAAAGGCAGCACCGAGCTACGGTAGGAACCAAGTAGTAGAAAATGCCAAAGGGACAACTTTCTTTCTATATATACTATTAAACACTCACGAAATTATGAAGAAGCACTGGCCCAGCTGCTAAAAATTTGCCGTAAGATAGAGAAACTCCTGTGAGCCCAGAGCCTAGTCGGGTTTTTTTTGGTAAACTAGTTCTTCCTAACAACAACAACAACAACAAGATAAAAAAAAAGAAAACAACAAACAAAAAAGTCTAGAGAGAGAGAAAGATGAATCATTCAAAAGAAAAGGTATATAACCGAATTCTCCCACTAGCATTCCTGTGGGTCACGTGACGTGCTCATCTTTTTCCTTCTCTTCATCATCTATTAGTGAGTTAAGTTTGGCTTTTGGGTAGTGCTTACCTACCATTCTAAAAGAACGAGAGGGGGCGGGGGAAGGATAGAGAAGAGAAAGAGGAGGAGGAGGAAAAGAGCAGCCCCACCCCTGTCAGGCGCCGTTGCCAATTTAGATGTTTTTCATCTAGATCTAGATATTTCTAATTACGTCTAGATGCAAGGGTACCCAACTATCTTGCACCACGGACCGGTTTCTTGCGGACCGGCCGACGACGAGATGGTAATCACGACCGGAATATAGGTGATACGTCAACTACAGGGTGTCCCATAAGTAACGTCCAATTTGTCCCCAAATTAACGCCAGTTCTATCTAAGGGAAGCAACTATTTAATAGTTGCTTTTAATAGTAATTTAATAATTGCCTCCCTTAAACTGGCATTAATTTGTGGACAAATCGGGAGTTACTTCTGACACCGCCACTTAAGTGGTTAATATGCTCAATTACGTTTCTATTGCTCAAAATCAAAATGCCTTGATAAGAAAATACTGACTTCATCTACCTGCAGTAAAACCAGAGTACACAGTCATAAACTACAAATTCAAACCTCAACTGGTGTTAGAAAAAAGTTCTTCTCGACAAGAGTAACAAACGCATGGAACAGCCTAAGTGAAAAGACGGTCACATCCGAGAATATCAATATTTTTTAAAAAATAATCTTTATTCTGATTTCGGTCATACCAAATTTAATTACCAATTTTCCTATTAGCTTAACTTTAATCCCAGCCCAGCTAAACTGAAGCTGGCTTAATGACACAATTAACTGCTGTCAAAAAAGCCTATTTCAAGTACATTTATTTAACCAATTCCAAGGAAATGAATTTGTTTTTATTTTGCAAAGAAATATCAAATTGTTTCCTGGCAGCCCGGCAGCACA
>VCCN01006129.1:4756934-4770012 GCA_006491835.1 Architeuthis dux
AATTTATTTTACATAACCATTATGGCAGGCTGCTCCACACCAAAAAGTCTGGTCCCTTACAAACATGCACCTTTGGAATGGACACTTCCCTAGTATACTTAATTCCTGAACATATAAATCCCTTTTCTCCTCATTTGTAATGCACAACAGACAGATGTAGTGCTGAAACTTGCTAAAACAATTTTTTGGTCAAAATTGCAAAATCAACTGTTTTAATGATTAAACTTTCTCCCCTGCTGCCAGAAACAGTTTGTTAGTGTAGAAAATGACTTAAGCTAAGTAGAGGAGTGGTGGAGTAGCAGTAAAGTCAGTGGGCAACACAGAAAAAAAAGTTGAAACCTTGCCTATGTATAAATAGGTTTAAATACATTCAGTGCTATAAAACATTTTTAAAAAACAACATTTTCATTCCATCCCACCACAAGAATTTGGTGTGTCGCTATGTAATCAAAGTGAATCAAAGTTTTTACATATGTGTTTAATAAATCCTACCCATGATATAACAAGTTACATAAACAGCTAGTCATAAATAATACACTAATATAGTACAATGGGAATACAGGTTTCTCCATTATTCCTATAAAAACCTTTTGTAAACCGAAATGGTGTAAAGCGAAGAAGCAAATACCATTAAATTATATGGGAAATTCTTTTGAGTGTTCCCAGACCACAAAAATGGTGATGATGGTATGTTAGGTTGAGTCATTAGAGGTTGGGATGGTAGAAGATACAGCAGACTGGGTGTAGGAGTGAGAGGGATAGGGTGCACACTGCTTCTATAACAGCTCGCTGCAAAACAAACACTGAATGCTATTTTCCCCTTTTGCCTTTTTTTGTAAGAGCAAAAAAGTGATGTAAAACGAACTTTCAAAAAGTGAGGGATACCTGTAATTTAGTATTGTTAATCTATGTAGGGTGAGTTTATCAGATTTATTAAATATTCCTTCTAAAAAAGTTCTAAGCATGAATTAATCACTGCTACCCACAACAGACCAGTTTAAACACTGTTGCTGGGTTTAGATCGTTCATGTGTTCTGACTTTTATATGTATCTATCTATGTATCCGGCATTCGCCCAGCCCTAACCATTCATAATAGAAACTTGAAATTTTATATATACACAAACACACACACAATGAGTAGAGTAACTGTTTTTTTTTGTTTTTTGAAATCCATCCACCCCCCCATAGGTTTTTAGTGAGGGTTCAATTTACAATGCAAGTTTATGCCAAATTGATCCTTTAGTTTGTGTCCAGCAGCATTCTCATTTGTTTTTTTGAAAATTTGGACTATTTAGTAATCACTGTTCACCATGACTGTTTAATTTACAAGGTAAAAAAAAAGCATATATAGATGGCAGTGATTCATAATTTCCTTTGGAATGCTAGTTTTTGTTCTTAATGGTTAAGAACTGTTATTGCTGACCATCATCAAATTATCATAACAATGCTACAATTTATCTTGACCACTACGCTCAGGCATGATTTTTTTTTTTAAATTTAAAAAAAAAAAAAATGTCTCTTTTTCCACCTGTGTTTACTATATACTATCAATGTCAATATGTGACACCATATTGGTAAAATATTGTCAGCCTCGCCATGATAATCATTGCTTTCATCACCATCCACAAATTGTCTTGAATCACTCTCCAATTTATTGCCAGAGTAAGGAAATCCAGAACTTGCAAAAAATTATCAAAATTTCTCAGATATATATATGAAGCACATGGTTCCAAAACGTGACAAGCCCCATTTAATAAAATAATGTGTATAATTAAATTAAAAATCAAATTCTGGATTTGAATTTTTTCAGCTTATTACAACCTTTTTATATATATGCAGTCTATAAGGTTGTAATAAGATAAAAAATTCAAATCCAAAATTTGATTTTTAATTTAATTAAGCATATTTCTTTTTAAAATGGCGCTTATCACATTTTGGAACCACACTCTTCATATGCACAACATTATTTTTAAATGTCAGAATATTGTTTAGTAGGTGTTTTCTAAATCACGTTTACCAGCAATTGGTATAAATATCAACACTTGTGAAAATATGCAGAACTAAAGTTCCTTACCAAGGTGGGAAAATTAAATTGCACTATTTTTAGTACAGCATAAGTAATTATAGGAGGTGTCAATGTTTGAGTTCATATCAGCGAAATATCTCATAAGTTGCTTCAGGTCAAAGAAATTTCGCATGAGATATCTTGTTTGCTGATCCCAAGTAGCTAAATAATTTCATCAAAATTCTTTGCTCAATTGATATTCACTCATCATAGAATTATATTATGCACTTCCTTTTTTTTTTAATATATTCTAGACTAATTATTTTTTCTTTTTTTACACAAATTATATTAATAATTTATTGAAATTAGTTTGCATTACATGTTCAACTAGAGCACCCATTGAGTGTATACCTCTGCCAATGCCATGGTCACTAGAAACTGAGTGAAAATCGGTTCATATATTGCTACGTTGCAGGGGGAGGTAAGTGTAGAAAGATTGCTGGAGCCACCCCAAAATTTAATCAATTCTTCCTTAGGCCAAGGCCCACTATTCAACAAAATTTCATTGCAATTCAATGAGGACTTTTGGAGATATTGTGCAGACATATAGCTACGATGCAGGGGCGGTAACAGTAAAAAAAGATTCCTGAATCTGCCCCAAAAATGTAACAGATTCTCCCTTAACCAACAGCCCACTTGTCATGACCACTGGACAACAGGAGTTGTTTTGTGCTATTTTAGAACCACTTCCTGCTTGTCTAGACAGTTGACCTTGGGGTCAGCCTCAGTGTCTCAAGTTTGCCACGCTTTTAGGTAAAGTCACCAGTCACTCAACTTGTGGACAAACCTGGTCGCAGCTATTTGGTTCTCCTAAATCAAGCATATCTAAAGATCAGCTAAATCTTTTAAATGCTAACCATACTATTCTATTTTCCTTCCCTAACGTCTTAACTACTAACCAGTACTAAAGCCACTAACTAAAGCTAATACTTAAGAAACAGACAAACTGAAGAACTTGATTGATCACCTTGTGTTTCCACATAGTAAAAAAAAAAAAAAGAAGGTAGGTTGTCTTTTATATATATTGTTTGACTTTGTGACTTCCTTCAAAGCCCAAGTCATCACACCACTTTTCCACAAAATGTCATTGAAATTCATTGAGAACTTTTGGTGTGGAAAAAAGATAGACAAACAAATAGACATACAAACAAAACATGGGTGAATACAGAGACTCTGTCCAACTTTGTTGGCAGAGGTAATGTTAATTTTGATGCTAGGATCTCGACGGCATTTGAAAAAGCATCAAAAACGAGTTTAAAGATCACGAATGAAGTCATTTTCCTCAAATTCTTATAATTAAAATAAACATTTTTCATCAAAGACATAAGAAGTCTAAGTGGGGATGGAAATTACATGGTCCTCGTTTCTTATGAGGCCCAATTTGCTCAAAGAATAAATAAACACTGATGTCCCCTGCAGGATCAATATGAAATACTAGGAGTTATAAGACTCAAAGACAGAATATGAAGAATCAAAGAGAGTGCAGTGTTCTTGAGGAAATGTTAAAAACAGAGGGTAAATGTCAACCATATGGAACAACCATCAGTTGAGATAAACAGAAGAGTGAAATACAATTCAACCTTAGAAAACATGTATTGAAGAATAAACAAGTTGACACTCACTTATTGTGGCATTCATTAGAGAAAGGTCATTTCCTGTTCTTAAGACTGAAGCTTTTACTTGTTTAAAGATTCTACAGTAGACTATAAGGACAATAATAATGTTGATTACAATTCAATAATGTGAGTGTTATTTAGTTAATAAATTTTAATACTTTATCTTGAAGCCCATTGTTAAAATTTAAAAGTGACCAAAACATTGTGTATAATCAAGCTCAAATTTAAGATGACTTGGATTGTTTTTAAGGAGCTCAAAAATATAAATGACAGAAAATGCAATTAGATATATAGTTGATATCTTCATACCAAAATGTTTTTATGCCAAAAATTTAAAGAAAAAAAGAAACAAAACAAAAAAAAAACATGCACAATTTACAATCTTCTCATCAAGAATGACTATAAAAGAAATGAGCTCAAGGTGCCATCTTGAGTAATTATATTTAGTAGCAAAACAATAAGAGGTGTGGGTGGCCTAACCGTTAACAGCACAGAAAATGGAATCAGCTAACAGAGTTCAGACTCCTACTGAGATAGTGTTCATTTTGCACTAATGCCCTTGGGAAATACATGAATCCACCTCTTCTTGCCCCAGCTATGGGTAAATAGCAGGGCTGGTTGGTCTCTTCATCCTTGGTTGGCAATCAGTCTAGGAGACGGAAAACTGATTCCAAAACCTGGAAAGATCAATCCCTTGTCCAGCATCATGAGAGGCTGGCAATGGACAGAGTAAGGAATGTTTTCCCCTGAACAATGTATGGTTAACGGGCTCTGGTGAAGTTTCAATGGGCCTAGCAAGCTGGAAGTGGATTATAATAAACTGCTCAAATTTTTTTAAAATGTAGAATAAAAATGGATGGAATAATGTAACCACCATCTCCACCTACGCACAACACTTCAAGTAAAAGTGGAAGATGTTAAAAATTAAAAAAAAAAAAAAACAATCATCATTCTCAAATCTAGGTAGAATGTTTCACTACAGTTTGTGTCTAAGTGACCTAATATTTTATTATTCAAAATGTTAATTGAGCATGAGATTTGTGATGACGAATAAAGTATAATTTACTCCACATTGGAATCCTACCATATTTAATTTGTCTAGGAGTCAACTGAGCATACTACTCACATTTCCGCATCGAAATGATTTACACGTTTTATTTCCTGTATTAACATACAGAATAAACAGCTGCTGTTACACTACACCATTTCCGGAGCAAATTAAAAATAAGGCAGGAAATTTAAAATCAGGTTAATTAAAAAATATGGCAAGAAAATTAAAAAAGACAAATGAACTGGATCGATGAACATGAGTAATCACATATATACAGTTACTGCTACAATAGCTGAAAATGTTAATCTTTTAAATGAAATCAGTTGAAACTTTTCTCTTAATATATTTTGCTTTAATGATAATTCAGAGCCACCACACATTGGCTGACATTAATTCAGTAAATCTGAAAAAAGTAATTAATCAGATATCTTAGTTAAAACTAAAAATGAATTATCATTTAAACAAAATCTATACAGAGACAAGTTTTCAACTAATTTCACTTAAAAAAATAACATTTGCTGAGACTGTAGCAGTAACTGTATATATGTAATTACTCTTGTTCATCGAATCAGTTCGCTGGTCTTTTTAAATTGCTTGCCTTACTTTTTAATTTGCTTGGGAAAGGGTATATAGACTCCCAACATTGAAGACCTACCCAAAAAGAATAGAGATTTATTTTGCAATATTTTCAAATTACTATACTTTGTTACCCAAAAAAGAATTAAAATTCTCACTATTTTACAGATGAAAAAAGAAATAAAAGAATTGTTTAAAATAAAATAAATCACAATCGCCTAAAAGCCAGTTACCTAAATCCAAGGGAAGCTACTCTTACTCAAGGGAAGTAATTAGGAGAAGAATTACTGTTTTCCTTCCCGTTCACAAATGTACAGAGTATTTTTCATTTTTTTTATTTTCTGTTAAATGAATGGGACTAAAATTAATGGATCTACAAACAGAACAAAAGAGTGAATTATTAAAGATTAAAATTTTGTTTTTTTTTAAATCCAAGACAAAGTCAGGAGTTGATTTTACTTTAACAAGAACAATCCTCACCAAAATTTGGGGTGAAAACCAATATGTAAAACCCCCATTCCCCTACAGTGATTCGAACTCACGACCTAGTGATCGCTAGCCGGGCGTCTTACTGCCTGAGCTAAATTGACAAGTCTAAGATATTAGTGAAAATGTATCATACACATCTACCTGGGCTTATTTCCTTCTAATAAATAAATATAGAAAAAAATGTATTTATTATATATACAATCCAAAAGTTACCGTAATCATCTTCAGTTGGAGTTGAGTTTGACCCTGCAGCAGCCCGGCTTGTTCTGTCTATAATCAATATGGCATAATTTTAAAGCCCAATTAAAATTATTAAAAATAAAACTAGCGTAAAATTCAAATAGTATTCACGGATTATAATTAATCAAAATTAGAAACCGACAACCAAAACTGTCAACATAGACTAACTTGAAAACTGAAGAAACCTAACTGGCTCTCTGGTTATGTATGTATGGTATTAGATCATTTCAAGACGCAGCGGACAGCCGGGCCAGAATCAAGCGTGCAGCTAAAAAACGGGCAAACAGTGGGTCAGCTGAAATGTGATATATGTGAGAGAATATGCTTATCCAAAGCAGGTCTCAAGTCATCTTCATGGTCACTCTAATAGGCCCAAGACAGACTATAGTGATTTCCAGCAACCTTATAAGCTCAAATGTGAGATCTGTGGGCAAACTTGCTCAAGCTGTTCTGGACTCACCAGACACATGATTACATATAAACGGCAAGATACAAACGTGCAGAGCAGACCAAGAACAAACCAACAGCTATTTGTTTGCGGTGTGTGCAACAAGATCTGCAAATCTCTTGCCGGCTTTAAGAGCCACTGTCAGTCTTGTGACCACTGAATTTTACAGCTCTCTGTATATGCTGATAATCACAACTTGAGGTTGTTGATAGCAACAATGTATATGTGTACATAGGTGTGTGTAAATAAAAAAAAAAGAAGAATTCTGAGTACTTTACAGTCAGCAATGGTCATACTCATATCACGAGTCGACAGCCATCATGTATGTATGTATGTATGTATCACATGTACAGGCCACACCAATGGAGCTAGAGGGCTGAATATTTCAACACTTACTCCTTATGTCTAGAAAAAACTTTCTTTTGTTTTTTTAAAAATTCCCTCCCTAAATAGGTTTTTAGTGGAGGTCTTGAATATTGATAGTTTGTGTTCAGCAGCATTCACGCTTGTTTTTTGAAAATTCAGAGTTTTTTAGTGATCACTGCCCAACAAAATGCAAGATAAGTAACTTATTCATTGATCACTACTTTTTCCAATTTTTTTTTTTAATTGATCACTCCCAACACAGCATGCTGCCAAAAGACAGTCATATAATGGTTTCTATTGAGTGACTAACCAACCTGTTTTATATTGATTTTTATCACAAATTAAGATGAGAAAAATTAAGATGGAGGAAAATAGTAGTCAAGAATTGATAATAATTTAAAATACTTTATCTAATGAAAAATAAATAATAAAAGTATTCTCATGGATATTTACTGGACTGGGACAATTTTGGCACTTAGTCAAATTTCTGAAGCATTTGAGGATTGAGCTCACTCTCATGAAATTGTGAATTCATTACGCTAAACTGAGTTACAAGTGTTTTTGGTATTCAAATAAATAAGTAATATTTGTTTATTTTATAAAAGGGTTCTACAAATTTTAGCAAGAGGAATCCACATATATAAAACAATGTGTATCCATATATATACTTTTTTTTGTTTGTAACACTTTTCAATGAGTGCACAGATACTACACCCTGATCCAAGGTAGAGGGCCAGGGAGCGACACCATGATCCTAGGTAGAGCTCACAGATACTACACTGATCCTAGGCAGATGTGCCGATCCATACATAAATAACCCAGTCATTTTTGACCGATACTATGCTAGGATAGTTATTATGATAACATGTAAATAAGAAAAATCAGGATGCAAAAGAAAGAGACAAAAAACAAAGGAATCTATGGATTTCTTGAAGAAAAACATTTCATTTAGTTGTTCTGACATTCTAAGATTAAATATTTTCATTATTCCACATATTTCAAATTTCCTAAGTTATATAGCAAACTCCAGAGGTATTGGATGAAGTGTTCAAATCCTACCAAAAGCGACTTCTTTTTCTGAATTTCCACAATTTAACTTTAAAATTGATTGGCTAAAAATGCTATAAAAAGCAATGAGAAACTATAGTGGTTGTGGTCCTGTCGGCTGGGGCCTAGAATACGCCAACTGCTTCCCCTGCAGAGGGGTAAGACCCCCCAAACAGGCGCCACCAAAGTCGCAACACTAATTAAAAAAATCTTTTAAAAACCTTTGACCAAAGTCGCAAGACTGATTAAAAAAATAAATAACTGTTTACCAAAGTCTCAAGATTAATTTAAAAAAAACAAAACAATCTTTCACCAAAGTTGCTAGACACTAGTTTAAAAGGAAGAAAAAAAAATAACATTTGACCAAAGTCACAATTTAAATTAAATGACCCATCAAGGGTTGATATGCTAATCAATCGATCACATAGTGCTTGTCTGGATTTTTTTCTTTTTTTAGTTCGAACTAACATATGTCCAATGATGGAGAAACTCCCTTTCTACCATATCTGTCCCACTTATAGTATCAGTTGCAGCCATCAGCCAAGCCTGTTGTTGTACACTTATGATAACAGTCAGTGACGGGTCATGAACTAGTAATAATCGTTGAAGGACTTCTCTCCTGTGCACTTTTTCGGCATAATCTGCTTCAGTTTGATACCAAGAAATGATTTTTTAATTGAATGCCTTGAACAAGAGATATGAAAAATATAAAAACATTATCCAGGAAATCAACTTATCCATACTATATATAAGCTAGAGTTCAAGTCTCACTCAAGGCTTATCCTTTATTTCTGAACAGCACTGTTTACTCACTGCCATAGACTGACAATCTCAACAATTGTGATGAAAAGCAAGTAAAATTAAGATGAAAGAAATACTAGTCAAATATAATAATGGTTGACAATGCTTCATCTAATTGAAATAAATCAAGATAATATTACTACTAATACTACTAGATGAAAAGCAAGTAAAATTAAGATGAAAGAAATACTAGTCAAAAATTAATAATGTTAAATAGTCTTTTCATCATTTGCACTCTTAGATTTTATTTAGGCAATCATTTGTAATGTTTACATGTTTTAATGTATCTGGTTTAATGTATATGTTTTAATGTAAATAAAACAAGCGATCCGCAATAAGCTATAAGTGAGGGCTCGCCACTGAGAACTAAGAACAGCCCTTTTCCAGCAATCCAGCATAACAATCAAACATGTCTTTGTTTCTCTCTTCTTTCTTACACAGCTAAATATGGTCAAAAACCGCAACATATTTTTTTAACTAACACGGCTAAACACAAACTAACAAACCAACGAAAGCAAACACGTTAATGTCATTTATATTTTAATTTCTCAAGTGTGAACCTAATAAATGCCACACATGTTTTTGTTTTCACCCCGGGGGGTATTGTACCTTTGGAGAAAAAATGTGACCACAATAATGTTTGATATGATCTTAATGCGATTGTTTTCTATTACAGGTCTCACCTGCTTTACAAAAGATTGCTTTACGCCACTTCACTTTTATGAAAGACCTGAAGCCTCCATAGCTTTGAATTGTGTCTGTGAGCATCTGTGCTTTATCTCGATTTATTTTGTGCATCCGTTAGCAAGATGTTGTCCGAAGGTATCAGAAAAGCCCAGAAGAGATCATAAGGGTGTTACGCTTAGCGTAAAACTGGCAGATATAGAAGATGGTTAATTTTTTGATGCTCAAAAGGTTTTACCCGGTAACTGCGAATGACAGGAATTTCCGTCATTACAGTTCTATGGCTAACTCAATAAAATTTCTGTTTTATTGTGATTGATGACAACTCAGTTCTATCTGTGAGTCAGGGCTTTTATCTTGCAGTGGATAACTATTACTCCCTGCCACCTGCTGCAGTTGATGGGTTAATAGTAATTGCTTCTTTACGCTATTTTGATTTACAAAAGGTTTCGTAGGAATGCTCTGCTTTCAGATTGCAGGGGAAACTTTTTTTTATGTGTTTGCAAGAAGAATCAGTCCATTGGGACCAGTCCATGAGGCACCTTGTGCCATCTGAGTAAATACTTTCCACTATTAACCACTCATACTTGGAAATCTTCACCAAGTCCCATGAGATAAAATATATATACAAAAAGGTTGCCTACAAAAAAGTTGCCTACAAAAACAGAAAGGAGGAGAAATCCTTTGAAATGGATATAGGAGTGTTTCAAGATGAAAAGCAAGATAAAATAACAATCAGTCTTCTATCTCTAAGGTCTTCCTCCCCCATTTTCCTTTTTTTGCTGGCAGACATTTATCTGTTGTCTTTGTCTGTCCGTGTACAAACCGAGATCTTCCTTGCTGTCTTTCTACGCTCATCCCACAAGCTTTTATTTTTACACTATCGCAAACTGTTGCACATTATCACCTTCATCGTTCTTATACACATCAATGCTTTCTCTCATGACCCGGTCTTCTTTCCTTTTTTCCCCCCTCTCTCAATGCCTCTGCTGCCCCCGTGCCTCTCCACCCTCCATCAATGCCTCTCTTCCTTCCCACGTGTCCCTCCCTCTATTACTAACTCCCTCCTTACTACACTTATTTGTCCTCCCTTGCAAAGATGTTGACTCTCCTCAGCCTTCCTCTGTCTCATGTGAACATATATGAGGTCAGTCCAGGAAAGTATCCAGCCATTTAATATTAACGAAAAAAAATAGCCTACCTAGGGCAATGTTGCCTTAGTACCTTTCAAAGTACACCGCTTGAGGCCTTACACACTTATCCGGGCATCCTTTCCACTTTTCAAAACAGTCTGCAAAGTCCTCTTTCATGATTGCTTGCCATGTCGCATTCTCCTTAATCTCGTCCACGGTCTGAAATCTCTTTTCCAATGGCGAAAAGCCAGAAATTGCAGGGAGCCAAATCTGGAATGTAAGGGGGGCTGACAGACCTGGGTGATGCAATGTTTTGAAAAAAAAAAAAAACCTGCACGAGACTAGCAGAATGGACAGGCTCAGTCATTGTGAATGTGACAGTCACACAGTACACAAGCTCACTCAATGGCATCTCACTGCTGACTGGGTAACCCTACGGGAGAGTGCCTATCCACACACATACAATAAGGTCCTGTCTGAAGTTGCATCAAGGTTGTGCAACCAGTTCCAGAGATATTCAAAATGGATGGTTACTTTTCTAGACAAACTTTGTACACCTCTTCTTACATAAAAACATTTTCTTTCTCTCCCTTTCCATGAGTAAACACACAACCCCTCCCATGCACACGTTCTCCTTCTCTCTCACACAAGCTTCTTTTTCTCTCCTCATAGCTTCTATCTTTAAATCATGTACAATCCATCTCTATACAAAGACACACTTCCTCTTTACATTCCCAAACTCCATCTTTACATTCCCAAACTCCCTTGTGACTATGTAAATCAAACATCCAACAATTCAAAGTCATAACAGAGACATTAAAGATTCAATTTCTTTAGAAGTCAAAGGAAAACCAAGACAGCAAGAAAGCAAAAAATAAAACAATTCCTCCCAAGAATTACGTACAAGAAATTATCATATTTGATGGCATATAGAAGGCACTTTGGATCTTTTTCATCAGTCTCCATCAAAGAAAAAGTGCGGATTTTTTTTTTGTTAGTCCCCACCAAAAGCTAAGATCCATAATTTTAAAGTATGGAAGCCCTAAAAGAAAAAATAAATTCTGGGTCTTTTTGTTGGTCCTCACCACGAAAACAAAAACCCTAACCCTGTGGGGAGGGACTAATGAAATAAACTTAACATATCAATTCCCTCTGGTTATAAAAATGTTGGTCTCATGAGAATTAATGACCCAAAATACTATGCTTCAAATTGCTAATTTTTTCTTATTTCAAACTTTTGACAGCGTTACCATCTTCAGGCAAAGCTGCAAAAATCTGCCAACTTGACTGATCTAGAACCCAACTAAAAAGATATACAAGACTGTCCTTTCTCCCAAACAGTCAGTCTTGTAAGCTGGAACCCAACTAAAAACATATACAAGACTGACCATTCGGGAGAATGGTTGAAATATTTTCATTCTCCAAAATCAAATTACTGTTAACCAAACTCACCTTTTTTTAGGCTTCCATATTAAAAAATTATGGACATTAGCTTTTAGTTTTATTGAAAAAAAGAAAAACTTGCACTTTTTCTCCCTAAAAAAGTGACTAGAAAAAAAAAATCTATATCAGCCTGCCTACTATGTGAAAAAGATAAAATTCAGCCTTTTAATATGGTAGACAAATAGTATTTCCTGAATCTTCCCTGCTGAATTAAAGAAGTATCTTTTTTGTCCACGCATCCAATATTATACATTTGTTTGTTTATTCCTTTAGACGCCTTGTGGAGCATACGGCCACAACCTCCTCCTTTACCTGGGCTTGGGACTAGCTATGGTAGAAACAGAAGCTCAAAACTGTGTTGATGATATTTAGCAATGAGAGTGCTAACATTGATGAAAATGAAACTTTTTTACAATATTTGGTTGGAGCCCCATGCCAAACCCCCTCCTTTACCCGAGCTTGGGACCAACTATGTTGACTGCCAAGCGGTAGATTTTTTTTTTCTCTCAGAGTAACCTTCTCTCAAATGGATCGTCTTACAGGGCTGAAAGGCTCCAACTGCTATTATTTAGCCATAGCTGGGGGAGAAGCAGATTCATGCCTTTCCGAGACAGAACCCTCTGTAGTAACTGTACAGAAACATGCTTAAATACAATTCTGTAGCCCCCCCCCCCCACCGGCTGCATTTGACATCTGGGAAAAAGCAGTCCCCCAAATAAACCATATTTTGCTCTGCTCTCTACACAAAAGTCTTACAATTGAACCTTGATGTCCCAACACTCAGGGGATGGACCTTTTGTGTGTACTTATAGAGTGGAAATAAATGATTCTATTCGTTAAATTTGAAACCTGTCTGAATCATTTCACCATCTTGGTAACACAAACTAGATGACACAACTGGGATTTGAAACATGACACAACTACGCATCATACTGAGAAGATATGCATCAACCTACTGTGTTACGCAAGGCAGAACTATTTTGCGATAAAAAGAATTGGGTCTTTTTCATCCCCACCAAAAGCTAACCTCTATAATTTGAAAGTATGGAAGCCTAAAAAGAAAAAGAAAAAAGATTAAGTTGCATTTTCTTTCCGAAATGCTGAATCTTTTTCATTAG
>VCCN01006129.1:4811771-4826881 GCA_006491835.1 Architeuthis dux
GAGAGGGAGATACTGTCACTTTCTGTATGTGGATAAGGCTCACTAAGGGTGACCAGCTTATCAGGGTCTCTCTTTTGGTGAGGCATCCAAATATAAAGGGTTCCCTCTGTCCCTTGTCTATCAATTTTAATTAGCCAGCCACACAAGTTGCTGGACACCACAAAAAGACAGTTCCTACCCTTTATCTTGTAACACCACAATATTCAATGAACTGTAATTGTTGAACTATCATTTCAAAGAGAAAAACAAAAACAAAAACTCAGGGCTCAATTGAAGACTGAGTTAGTTGGCTATTTCCCCAGCCAAAAGGTGCCATTATCAATATCTGAACCCAGGTAAAAGCCAGCATTTCAAATACAGAGGCAGAGAAGTCTTCTTCACTTTGAAGATTGGTGCAACAGTCTTTCTATCCAGCTCTTATCATATATGCCAGACTATAAGATGAATGGTTTACAAGGATTACCAAACTGCAACTCATCCAAGCCCCATAACTCTCCATATTGAGCTTCGGTAAACAGCCCCCTGGTTATAATACCAGTGCATTGGATGCAGTGTAAAATTTGCATAATCTCCATCTTATATACCAGCATATACAGTAATTTTTTTTCTCCAGTTGGTTCTGTGCTTGACTAAATTCAGCTCAGCAAATATCTATATAAACAAATTTATACAGTGACATATTCAAAGGCAAAGATGCAACATTAAATTCATGTGGCCTTTATGAAATTATAGGCAACACCTTCACAGAGCCTCACATAAAACAAATAAAATAAAAACATTTGAGGCTGCCCACACAGTTGCCTTAGAAAGTAAAGGACAAAAACTGCTCAGTAAATGGAAAACTGATTGTTTCCATTGTTCGTAACATAATCTTGGAATTCCTCAAGTCTAAGAATTGGACAGACTAATAACTAAAGGAAATCCTCAACACTACAAAACAAATGTCAAAATAATTTTTTTCCCCTGCCAGCAATGTTGGAAGAGATATATGTATTCACTCATGTCCTGTCCCGAGGTCCATCCGTCTGTTTGTCTACACAATATCTCAAAAAGTTCAATGAAATTTTGTGGAATTCCTCATGGGCTAAGGAAAAGGTGATTACATTTGGGGATAGATCCAGTAATTTGTTTTCAATTGAGATATATTTTACTATTCTGCAGAAAAAGAGGTTAAAAACAAACAGTTAATAAAGAGGTAAAAAGGGCTAAATTTAAATTTCACGGGAAGTAACACAATATTGTACACTTAAATTCTATCCCTTGTTTTTTAATATTTTATTTTCATTCAGTTTTTAGTATACAATGTTGACAGATATCCGGTCTCAGTGCTTTTTAATTTTTTATAAGTAACCTCGATAAACACTAATGCATGAAACAAAGAACCAAATGACACAGCACAATTTAAAATTAAAAAAATAGGAGTGACAAATTTAGTGGATGCACATAATTATTAAGTTGTTATGTATGAAATGTCATTTTATTTTTACATCATAGAGCAATGATTCCCAAAGTGTGTGCCACGGCTCCCTGAAGCACAACTGTTAGCTTATAGGGGTATCACAGGATATTTTAAAATTTTAATAACTCCAGGCAATCACAATTCAATGCACTGATGCGTGGTCACTATGATAAAGAGTAAGATCTAACTTATCACTCAGTCAATCTAGTGTTGAACTTCACCATTTCAACACTAGATGGCGCTTGGTTGAATAGACAAGGTTTACATTCTGAATGGTTCTAGAACAAAGTCAAGTATTCTCGGTACATAGTAGTTAGATATAGATGACCACAGATTCTGTGTCTTCATTAAAGATTGAATCTACTGAATAGTGGTGTGATCATAAGTTGAATTAAGTGTTTAAATAAAATAAGTTTATTTCATACAAGTAAGTTAATGATATACATTAAACAGTTTATTTAAATCAAGTATTTTTATGTTGTAACTAACCTAACCACATGAAAGTAAAGGCAATTGCTGAGTATTTTCCCAAAAGCTTCTCCGGAATGAATCATGAGCATGCTAATGGTGATCGTCTCCCGACCAGCTGGCCAAGATATCCTGTACAATTTCTCCCAGGACGATACCCGAGCATGCCACAAGGACCCCCGAAGGGCTGTGGTTCTCTGAACTTCGAGGCCATGACAGTTTCAAAGAACAGATACTACACTTTGATCTTAGCCAAAAGGCCGATAATTCCAGCCCCCTAAAAATTCAATGTAAATAGAGATATAATTCATTATTATTTGAGGTCTTTGAACCATTAAGAGCAATGGTGGCTAATCAGGAAGTTAGACTAATTTTCAACTTAGAACATAATGCTGCTCAAACGTCAACAAACCATTTGGAATGAACACAACTACAGTGTGAACTGTTCAGCATTCATTCAATAGGTTTAGATCTGGAAATGTGGATACCAATAATAAACCTTAGAGGCCCCAACCTGTTCTTAATGATGAAGAATTATTGACAGCAGTGGCCAACGACCCACAAATAACAGTTCAAGCACTTTAGGACTTCAACAGCGACCATATCACATCAAGGAAATTGGGAAGGTTAACAAGTTGGAAAAATGGGTTCCACATGAACTGAATGAAATGCTCCATGACAGTGAACGGTTCAATAATAGGGAAGCCATAATTTGTGTTTTTACTGAATTTATGAACACTAAACCTACAGAGTTTTATAGAGATGGCATATTATCATTAGATGATCATTGGGGAAATTCTTCTTCATTTCTCCAATTTAATAATTACTTCCCAACTATTTTCTCTAGCTGCAAAAATAAATGACTCAATTTGTATTTTCTATAGTTTTGAGAAAAGTCATTAATATTTAATTGATTCTTCGGACAATTGAACTCCTTGTTATTTGTGTTGTAAACATGATGTTTCGGCCGATCCATTCTTCGGTCTTCTCCGAGTGTGATGGATTAAACAAGTTAGACAAAGACACAGAAACACCTGGGCCATGTGCTATAAGGGTTACCCCCCCTTTATACATAACTTCTGTTTAACCCATCACACTCGGATTTTACACCTGAAGAAGGCAGAAGAATGGATTGGCCGAAACGTTGTGTTTACAACACAAATAACAAGTTGAATCGTCCGAAGAACCATTAGAACTCCATTTGTATACTCATCAAAATTGGTACTCCCAAATCATTAAAAGTAATTTTATTTATTTTTATTAGATGAAATATTATAAAATCATCATTATTAATTTGTATAACTACTTTTTACCTTCATCATAAAAATAATAAAAAAATAATAAAATGCATTAATACTGATACTACCAGTTTGTAAACAAACATGGCAGTGAGATCAGTATAGAGAGTAACTTTAAAGGTTTGATTTGGGCTTCTGCTCACTAGTTGGCTTCGGTACCTAAATTGGTTGAGTGGTAGGGCATAAACCTAGCCTTCCTCCTGCATGGGGGATGTGAGTTCAAGTCTCAGTCAAAGTTTATTCTTTATTTCCAATCAACGCTGTTAACTCACTGCCAAAGGAAGCCAACCGGAGTAAAGTTGCAATAAAAAGCGACTAAAAAATTAAGATGATGGTAAATAGTAGTCATAAAAAATAATAATAATCATTAAAAGGTATTTCATGTAATGTTATCTAACTCAGATCTTACCTACACTCACTTCTGACAGTCGTGATTTACAGATATCCCTTAATAAAGTCATTATTTTATCTAGTAACAGATGGTTCCACTTAGGACTGTTTGCTTTAGTCCAGAGAGAGATGTACATCTGAGCAGCCAATCCAAAACACCAGTTTTTGTTCTTTGGGTTGACTTGGTGTATCTCAACATAATCAACTTAATTTACTTCTGCCAACAAAGTTGGAAGACGTATATATTCACTTATGTGTCAGTCTCTGTCCACACAATATCTCCAAAAGTTCTCAATGAATTACAATTAAATTTTATGTAAGGGTGGGCTATGGGCTGAGGAAGAAGAATTTTTATACAGTTACCTCCCCTGCGTCATAGCTATATGTCCACACATTATCTCCAAAATTTCCCAATGAATTTCAAGGAAATTTTCTGGAAGTGTGGGCAATGGGCTAAGGAAGAATTGATTAAACTTTAGGGATGATCCAGGAATCTTTTACAGTTATCTCACCTGCATTGTAACTATTGATAAACTGATTTTCATTCATTTTCTAGTGACAATGGCGTTGGCATTTCCCAGTTTTTCTTGGGTTGAGCCAACTTAATTTTATCTTCACTTTAAACACACAAAACATACCCAAAAGGAGCACTTGTACAGACCTTGTAGTGATCTAAGTAGGTTTAATAAGAGGGTAGGAATAGAGAGGAGCTGACATGGCTGCTACTGATACTATAAGGATGACAGACACGGTTCTTTTTATATATACTAGTTAATCCCTGTGAAAAAAGTCAGATATATTTGAATTTCTATGAGATGATTTTTTAAGAAAAAAAAATAATGAATTCATTTCACTGGAAGAGTCCATAGTTTCAAATGGTGGGTAGGAGATATTTTTATCAACAAAATTGTTACTTTTAAATGGAAGAGTCCATTGTAACGGACAGAAAAAAAAATGGGAAAAAAATCAAAAAAAATCACTATTCATTATATAAATAGTTTAACTTAGCATAAGTTGTATCAGAGCATCAATAATGGGAGATCCAATGAGGATTGAAGCCACTAACAACAGCCTGCAAAATTAGCTTGCTGATAATTACTATACAACTTGCATCCTGATCCGTTATAATATGAGTTACTGGTTAATCCGAGTGAAAAAAATTCACGGATATATTTTAATTTCCAGGAGATATTTTTTTTTAGAAAAAAGATACTGAATTCGTTTCACTGGAAGAGTCCATAGTTTCAAATGGTGTGTAGGAGGTATTTTGATCAGCAAAATTCTTACCTATAAGTGGGAGAGTCTATTGCTACGGACAGAGAACCAAGAAAATCACACTGTTCATTATATAAGTTGAGATATGAATGATTTGTTTCCATGTTGAGTTTATTTCTTGTATAATTGTTTAGCCTGTTAAATTAAATTTCTTGCTGTTTTTTTTGTTTTATGACACAATGTTTCCAACAACTTTTTCCTCCATTCCTTGTTGGCTGTGATTCTAACTGGAAATTACTGTTCAATGTAGAACACTAGAAGGTAATTAGTTATATTGTAAAGTTGGGGCTAATTGGCTAAATTAATCAAGTCATAATCAAGTAAATTTGTTGCATTGCAGCTGCATTTCATCAGACGCCTCCCTGGGTTGTTTGTTCTGGTGAAGTCAATTTAAGAACCCTGGGACGAAAGTAAGGTGCATGACGAAAATGAAAGACGCCGTTAACAAGACACAGTGGGAAGAGAAATAAAAACAATAAATCACAAAATCCATCATTTAAGGGTAGAATGAAGAATGATTTATTTCTGGAAAGTTGATGTCCACGTGCTGGAGTCAGATCGTGTTATTCAACAGTGAAATGCATTCTTCCTTAAGTTGACAGAATATTCAAAACTATGGCTAAATCTTTTGTCAAACTTTAAGTCAGAGGCTGGAGCTGACTTTGTTTTTCTACCATAACAACAAGAACAATCCTCACCTAATATAGTTGAGCATTCTCTTCACTGTTTGTCAGTCCAGTACTTTAAACCAAACCGATATATAAAAATTAACATTTCCCTACCGTGATTTGAAATCACGACCAAGTGATCGGTAGGCAGCTTTCTTACTGACAGAGCCAAACTGACAAGTCTTACATCTCTATGAATTTATTTATTATATATACAATACAAAAGTTGCAGTAATCATCTTCAGTCGGAATATAAGTAGGAGTGGAGTTTGACCTTACAGCAGCCAGGCAAGTTAACTAGTATTAGTACCCCGCCTCCACAATTGAATCACAACACTTATCCAACTACAATTAAATAAATCTGTGTTTGTGTATGCACTGGCTATTAGTCAGTACACTAGGCATTGCAGTGTCAGGTTTGAAGTTGTTTGGATCAGCAGTTCTCAAGAAATCTAACAAAAATAAATAAGAAAATTACAGATTTTTTATCTAAAATTATAGATCTAAATTTAGATAAATATCTAAATTGGCAATAGATCTAAATTTAGATATATAAAATATCTAAATTTGCAACACTGAAGAGAAGTAACCGAAATACTTAAAAGCCATAGTTTTGTACGAGGGACAGAAAATTACTGCTCCACACACCATAAAATCCGTCCCCTTTGGAATGGGCACTGCTCTAGTTGGTTAAAATTAGCAACAATAATTAGTAAGTTCATTCAAACAGCAAATACAGAAGAGTGTTGGAATGTCTAGGAGAGAACAATGTACAGGTATCACCTGTTTTACAAAAGTTCACTTTACGCAATTTCTTTGCTTTTACGAAAAAAGGCAAAAAGTGAAAATAAAAGTCAGCATTTCTTTTGCAGCAAGCTGTTATAGAAGCAACACACCCTATTCCTCTGTCCTACACCCAAATCTTCTGTACCTCCCATCACCCCAACCTCTGATGACTCAGTTTAACATACCAGCATCACCATTTTGGGGGGTCTGGGAATGCTCAAAATAATTTTCCAGCATAAATTAATGGTAATTGCTTCTTCACTTTAAATCATCTTGGCTTTGGGAACTAGGTATACGGTAATGTCTCCCTTAATAGACATTGAACATATAAAAAACATGGAAATTCAGAAGTAGGCATACGCTGTACTCCTGGGTACCCACGACTCCCAATTTCCATGTCTGATTGTGGGAACGCTCAAAAAAAAGAACTTCCCACATAAATTAATGGTGATTGCTTCTTCGCTTTACGCCATTTTAGCTTACAAAAAGTTTTTATAGGAATGCTCTACTTTTGGATAGCACGAGAAACCTGTATTTCAAATGGAGAAATAATCTTTAAGATGAAATCAAATACACAGAGAATTGCAGACTGGGTTTAGATTCAGAAATGGAGCAGACTGCTTCTTTCATGATATTCAAACATTCACAAATCAACCATGAAGAAAACAAAGAAATCACTTCAGATTAATTTAGATGCATTGCAACCAGAAGAAAGTTATGTGCAGCCATCAAGATGGAATTAAGCTGATCTTTCAGTTTTACAGACGCTGCAAAAGAACTTTGGACATCCATTTGAAAAGGCACATAAATGAAGCCACCATCATTGCTTTTTATCACAACATTTTTGGCTAATCCATTCTTCAGCTGCTAAAGTCTCTGGAGTTGCAAGTTTAATCTACTCTAGCAGAATCAGCATTGTATGTCAAAGTGAATCTTGTAAAGTGGATGGATATCAGTTGAAAAGAATCAAACAGGCTTAACCCTATCGAGACTCCTGGGACATCTATATCTTGAGGTTTCTGTGAATGCTGGGATATATATGACCCGTAGATCTATTTTAGAAGTCTACTGAGACATTTTAATTCAGGCATTAAGCACCTTGATGAGTTACGGGTTAAGTTGTGCCTCTTGTTTTCTCAAAGTAATGAGAAACCCAAAGCAATCTCAGTGGATCAGAGTTGAAAGATGACTCTTTTACAAACTTTGTAATTTATCTCTGCCAATGAAGTTGGAAGAGGTATATGTATTCCCTCACGCTTATGTCAGCTTCTCCACACAATATCTCCAGAAGTTCTAAACGAATTTCAATGAAGTTTTGTGGAACGGTGGGCAAGGAATTTTTTTTCTTCAATTGAGAGATATTTTTATTATTCTGACAGTCATGAAAAGAAAAATAGGTCAGTTAAGAAAATTGGCCTCAAATTCAAGGGAGATAACTAAATATAAATTTGGGTACTTTTGTAAAAGTGGGGTCCAGGGTGTAATATGCGTAAAAGACTAAGAGTTATTCCCCTTGCAAGATTTCCTTTTGAATTTGGGAGTCTGAACATACCCACAAAAAAATCCCCACAAAGTTTTATTGAAAAACTACAAAAAAATTTTATTTTAAATTAAAATAAAATTTTTTTATTGTTAAATTGTTTTGTATTAAAATTTAATACAAAACAATTTAACAATAATTTTATACACACTTTTATACAAAGTTATTTAAAATATATATATATAAAACTAGCACTCAGAGCTCATACCGCTGCCAACGCCATTGTCATTAAAAACTGAATGAAAAGCAGTTCATATATAGCTACCATGATGAGGAATTAACTGTAAAAGATTCCTGGATCCGATGTAATCAATTCTTCCTTAACAAGTGGCATACCCTTTGACAAAATGTTATTGGATTCATTAAACAAATTTTGAGATATGTATGGACAAACATGAGCGAATGCATAAATGTATGGAGAAAGATTTTTTTTTAAATAAGAAAAAAAAAAAAAAAAAAAAAAAAAAAAAAAAAAATGGAAAAATATCTGTTGGAAGAAAATTCCTGAATCCACCCCAAAACTTAACCAATTCTTCCTTGCCATATGGACTACCCTTTCAGAAAATTTAATTGAAATGTAACAGAACCTTTGGAGATATTGTGTGGTGTGCATGTATATCTACGATGCAGGAGAAGTAACTAAAGATTCCTGGATTTGCCCCAAAAATCAATCAAGTCTTCCTTAGCCCACAGCCTACCATTCTGCCAAATGTCACTGAAATCTATTGAGAACTTTTGGAGATACTGTGTGAACAAACAGACAGCCAGACATACAGGAGTGAATATATATACCTCTTCCAACCTTGTTGACAGAGATAAATAAACCAAAATGCACCAACTGGTGGTAGCATAAAATACCTTGCAAAGTCTACATCGCCATTCCTGGTCTTGGACATCAGCCAACTATGTTTCAAGAACAGATGGTTGAAGAAGCCACATTTTTAGCTATTGAATCAGTGTTGTTAAGCAATTCTGTTTCAATTAAGTGGGCGCTTCGTCATGGTGTAATGGTTAACAAGATGGGCAAACTATTCTTTACTGCTGAGTAGAGATTTTGAGCCTCACAGGGTGTCTCATGTTTGGCCATGTTTCAGAACTAAGCCAAGCTTAGTAAATAATAATTCTGCTTTACCTAAGTAATGTAAATTATGAATCGCCACCACCCATATATGCTGTGTTGGGGATGATCAATTAAAAAGTTGGAAAAAGGGGTGATCAATGAATGTTATTTCTCTCGCCTTATGTTGGGCTGTGATCACTAAAAAAGGTCTAAATGTTTAAAAATCAAGCAGGTACAAACTAGTGACCAATTTAGCATAAACTTCCATTGCATATTGAAAAACCTATTATGGGGGGAATTTTTAAAAAAACAAAAAAACCCAACATTTTCCCTACTCATTGTGTGCAACATTTCAAGTTTCTACTATGAACGGTTAGTGCTGGGTAAAGTCTGGTTACATAGATAGATACATATAAATGTCAGAATACATGAATAACCTAAACCCAACAATAAACCAGTGTAGTGGGTAGTGGTGATTAATAGTGTAAATAAATGTTTACATCTTATCAATTTCATCTGAGGTTCTATTAAAAATTGACTGAACTTGTTTAAATGGAAGAGTCCATTATTTTAAATTGTAGATAGGAGATATTTATCGGCAAAATTGTTACCTTTAAGTGGAAGAGTCCATTGTTACAGACAGAGAAACAAACAGAAAAGTCACACCGTTCATTATATAGATAGATTGAAATCACAAGTTTTGATAAACCAACTTCCTAGCCTTGGTGAAAACTACCATATTTGAACATTAATAACTTCTTTAACCTTATAAATAACACAGCTACAGTATATAAGTCGATCTCCTGTATGAAAAGAGATTTATGGTCACAAAATCTTTAATTTATGATATGTTTTTTTGAAGCCAAGTGTTGCTCCCATTATTTTTGGATTTCAACCTTACAAAACTTTTGGCCTAACAATTTGGTCTTCAAAACTTGACCTACACACAAGTATATATGGTATATAATAGAAGCATACATTAAATCAATGCTATTTTGATTAATTTTAGCAGTGCAACTCATTTTAAGATTAAGAACAATTCAATTAGAAAAATGATCAATATCTCCAATTCATGTGATTAATTTGATCACAAATATCTTATTCAAAGCAGAGAATTACTGACAATGACCAAGACAAAAAATAAAGAATTTAAAATAAGAAAATAAAGCTAAAGATGTCTCCATCCCGTCGAGGATTGGAAAAAATTGAACTGAATGAATTGGAATCTGCCCTCCCACTTTCATTTAATGTTAAATGCACAGATTATTTATAACGGTAAAAAAGAAAAGTTTATATATATATATATACTTGTGGAATCCTTGTCTAAAATTCTGCATGTTATTTAGGAAAAGATACAATGTCATTAGATACATGCATAGTAAATAGGGGGAGAAAAAATTTATATTTATTTATAGTGAGAATTGAACTCAATATCCTCCTTGAAATAAAATTGAATAAATATTTTTGTCTACATTCGCTTAAAGGACATTAACATTAAGTCAAGTCATTTCCTATTTATAGAATTTATATTATAATTATTTGCAAATAAATAAATAAGAGAAACTGCTCTTTAATTAGCATTCATTATACCTGGAGTTATCTCCCTTGAGAAATAGGATCTTTATAATATAGATTATTGGGTGAGCATGAACACAGACCCCCACACTATTATTGCAAATTGGACTGGAAATTGCTTTATTCTCCAAGTTAGAGCATTTTAACAGTATTGCACCAACAAAAATCTCGCTACGATGTGCTATTTTTGCTGTCTTATGGTAACAAACAAACAGAAATCAGATCATTATAATATGAGGCGCTAAGAACCAAAAAGGTATAAACCACCATGTATGGTGAAATCAAGTTAAGTATACTACTATAATCTTCAAAGACTGCTCTATCTGGGGAGCAAGTCAGATGGCTGAGTGTTTGCAAAATGGTTGAAATTCCTGTTGTGCAGTTATAGTTAAACGCGTTCAAAGTTACTTGCTTCAAAATGCCTCAGTTTATTTGATGAAAGTGTTTGTATCTTAAAGTAGATGCTTCTAGCTACATAAAAAGAAAAAAGAATTAATGGAATACGTGCAATAGTTTCAAAATTATGGCAATTTGAAAATTAAGTTAAGAATGTGTTTTTCTCCATTTTTTACTATTGGCAGAATGTACTTTGCGGTTCTAAGTGCCTAATATACATTACAATAGCATTCAGTGTTAAATTAATATTCATTAGGTGTACTTTCATTTGACAGTTGATGCACTGGTATGTTTTTCCCAGTAACTCTTGTTTTTTTTTCTTTAACTTTCTTTCAAAACAAAAGCTGATAAGTTTTATTACTCACTTGATGGTTTCAACACATGAATATATGAATAGAAAACAAAAACTGGATATTATCGGCTGCATTTGTCAGTTTTGGACATTTCGGAGGCTCACATGAGTCAGATGTAAAAATTCTTTTGTTGCTCATTTTAGCAACCTTTCTATTTGGCTGACATTTACAAAGTTTTACGCAGTGGACAAAACAAGACGATCAACCCCAAAACGTCCTCCCACACAATTCCTACAGCAGAGGAAAAAGTTATGCATTAACAATTACAGAGATAGAAGTAAATAGAAACCATTGTTTTACATAGATTTGACATTTAATAGTTGAGGAGGAATAATAGGTCCACGTGCACGAGAGTGAATGTTTTTTTCTCCCCCCCACCTGTTTTTTCTTAATCTTTGAAGCATCTATTCTAAGATTTTTAACCCTATCACAAACTCAAACCCTGAAAAAATAGAAAACACAGCTTTTGAAGTAAGCAACATACAGGGACAAATGAACACATTTTTCCATACAATTTTGATCCATGGAATTCAGTAAAATGATTATTGTTAAGATTCAAACATATTGACTCTACTTTTTATTAAATCTTTACTAGTTTTTATACAACATATTAATTCGGGCCACTGGCATCGAATAACAGCGCAAAATTTAATAAGTGGTGTGTTACAAATACTTCATCCAATAATAATAAAGATTGATTTATATATGAACTATTTCATTTAAAGTGAGTCTCCTGACCAGGGCCTTATTTAAACCTTGGGGGCCCGAGGTACTTCAGGTTTGGTGGGCCCCTCATACACAGAAATTAAAATACATGGCCAATCACAAAATTTATGCATTAAAGTCTGTTTATGGCACGTAATTGGAACTGATAAGTTGAAAGGTTAAATGAGTTATATATTTAAAGTAAATACATGTAAGTATATGCCATCAAAACTCCAAGTAGATTTTTAGGCAAGACAAATTACAAAGAACATAGCTATGCAGCTATGTAGTCTTTAGTTTCACTAGATAACATTTGCTGACTCAACAATTTTTTAATCATTATATTTTTGTATAGAGGAGGCCTGGGGCAATTGCCCCTTTTAAATCTGGCCCTGCTTGGACATGAATCCTACTGAACATGAATGGACCATTTGGGATTCTAACATAAGGTAAATGTAAAGGGAAAAAAAGGCTTCTACAAAAAGTTGATTGATGTTTAAATACAGCCGAGCTGGATATCCCAGAAGGGAAGATAGCAAATCTGATAAATTCAATACATGAAAGAGTAAACACTTTAAAATCTGCTAATGGGAAGTCTACACTCCTGGGAAAAAATAAAAAATAAGCCAAGCACTTTCCATCATATAAAAGGTATTAACACCATAGAACATATGAGCTCATATTAAGGCCAAACTGGTTGGGAGAAAATTTGGGAATGCTGACCAGCTGTGGGAAGCAGTCACAGATGAATGGAACAACACTGTAAACAACTATCAGACAGCTTGACCAAACAGCTCAGTTTTCTGAAGAAAAACAAGGGAAAAACTATCCCATATCAAAATATACTCTGCACACAAACACTACATGCACTGGTGAATAACATTGTTGAATATTTCATCTATAATTGTTAAAATGAAAGAGTAATTGCAAAATATTTGATGAAACAAAGCTTGGCTCATTTCTTCTGCACAGGAGTGTAGATCATGCAGCCAAGCTGATGCCAAACCTATTACATCAGCAAAGCTCTATATACTTTGCCCAGGCTTGTGCCCTGGAGAAGCCACTTCAGTGCTGCTGCTCACAGCATCAGGACTAGACTTTCAGAAACTGCAACTGAGTCTGCTGCTCAAAGATCGGACTGTACGGCCATAGCAGGCACTGCAGCTCAATCATTGGTGCACACTCCATTGTCTTCGGAGACAGAAGGAGGACAACGACAATGAACGGGGAGTCTAGCAAATTTTAATTTACATAATCTTGAATAGTTTAAATCAGCGGTATTCAAACTGTTCCGCGGAACCCCAGGTTTCCATGTGACCTTTCCAGGGGTTACCTGAAACAAAGTGACATTTTCGCAATATACCGTATTTCCCGGCATATAGACATGCTTTTTGTCTCATGAAGCGAACGCTTTATCAGTTGTTTACTAACGTTACTGCGCTATGCAAATAATGTAAACAGCCAGTGTGGGGGTTAATATAGATTTAAATAGATAAGAACAACCCGATAGTGTGAAGGGCTATGACGATTAGGGGAAAGGAAGGGGTTTTATTTTTTTTCCAAGAATATGCCTGCAAAAATGAGGTTCGTCTTATATGACGGCGTGTCTTATATGCCGGGAAATACAGTACTTAATGATTCTTCATTACATAAACGATTCCTTCACAGCCTTTATTTCTTTAACACGAACAATACTTTTTATCTAAGAACAAAATTAACAAAATTTTGACTTTTTAATTAAAAACATCTTGGTTATTTATATGACCCAGACGCTGTTCAGCCAGTAGTCGTTCATATGTCTATTTTTCGACTAAGCTTTGTTCTTACTTTTTTTATTTGGGTTTATACATATTCGTTTAATTCCATAAATAAGGCCAACATCTAATAGTTACATACATATGTAAATGTATATATGTAAAAGAGAAAGTTGTTTTTGAAGGGGTTCCCTAGAAAATTTACTGGTTTAAATCATTGAATAAAGGCTCATGTTTGAAAATAGAGGTTTCTATTTACTTGTGTCATGTCTCCGTCTGACAAACAAACATAGTACAGCCAGGCGTTGACTTCAGTCTGGTTACATTCTGATAGTATTGATGCAACTCAATCTGGGCATAAGTCAAACATTATAAGGTTTGGAAAGTGAAATGCTGTGAGGTCGAATAAGAGATGATGGTGCATATCTTCCACGTTTGGAGCTGTTTTTTGCTTTTCACTTTCCGAAGACAAAAGAACAAATGTCATCATTAATTAAACCCAGCAAGGTGTCTGCTCTTACCTTCTCGCCCTCTCTGTCTGGAGAACTTGAAACAATGTTTACACTGCATTCTCTTTAGCAAGCTAACAATACAATAACAGAAATTTATCATTCGCATTGTGTTATAGAACTGCAATGACTGAAATTTCAGTCATCTGCAGATAATGGGTTTTATGAGGGTGTATCTGTGATAGGATGTCAGTTGGTCAGGCATAAGTTAATGTATGACCGTATTTTAAATGTTTTCATAAAGGTCAAGAAAAGTCTTTTGAATGGCTGGGGCAATTAGATACTTCCCATCAGTACCTGTGGTCATTGTTTGAGCCGAGGTAAAAGCCAGGATTCCAAATGCAGATTTTTAAAAGTAGCAAGCCGTCCCCATGAGGGAAAAAACTGACTTTGAGCACATCAAAGACCAATTTGCATCAGTGAAAGCAAGGATTGATTGATTTGTTTAGCAGCATATCAACCCTTGATGGGTCATTTAATGCCGAAATCAGTTTAAAATCTTGTGACTTTGGTGAACAATTATTTGTTTTTTTTAAATTAGAGTCCTGCGATTTTGGTGAACAGTTATTTTTTTTATTAATTAGAGTCTTGCGACTTTATGCAAAAATAGATGTCCCCCGTTTGGGGAGGGCCCCCCTCCCCAAACAGGGGACATCTTACCCATCTGCAGGGGATGCAGTCGGCATATTCTAGGCCACAGCCGACAAGGCCATGAAAGCAAGGATGGTGCAGTTGTAATTTTTTATTATGATATCTGTTAAACAGACAAATAATCAATGAGAAACTTTATTAACTGGAAGAGTGCATAGCTGTTAACACCATTGTCAGTAAGTTAACCATAAACATCATTGAAATCACTTAGTGGATAGATCAG